>JAWZYV010013289.1:0-261833 GCA_038373885.1 Cheiracanthium punctorium
TGATAAATAAGGTAAAAGTAAATTGATCAAATTAAAAGTAGAGTAATTTTAATTTACTTAATTCGATAATCAGACATTTACTTTGATTAGCAGGTAGAAATCACTCGTTTAAAGTGTTTGAAACATAATTTTAGCAGATATTTGTGTTCGTGATTAAAATTAAAAATTGATGTATGAAATCTCCAGTAAAACGCTTAGCCACAATTGGTGTCCCATATTTTAAAATTATGTGAACCCTACAGTGTATTAAGTTACATTTATACGTTTTCAATAATTTGTTCTTAGTTAAATTAATTCAAAGACCGGCATTTGGTGGTTTTATCATTCAAGAAATGAAAGTCCGTTTGCTATTGCTTTTGACCAACTCACTTCTGTACAGAGTTGGGCAGTATCGCAAATATATGTATTTGAAATACTATTTTCCAAATACATTTGTATTTTTTATTTTCACAAGAAAAAGCAAAGTATTTTGAAAATGTATTTTAAAATAAATTTTCAATGTATTTGGTATTTTCGAAATACTGAAAATACATTTTTCATTTTGACGTTAAATTAATCTTACACAAAAAAATTAGCTTGGTTTGGGAAAATCAAACAAAAATAATAGAACTGTAAATTATTTTTTCCCAGTTCATGATATAAACAATTCTGTTGCATCTGCAATATTTTAGTGTTATATATGGTAACTAAAGAGGTGTTAGGATTTTTTGCAACGCTTAGGTTATGTTAAACAGGAAGGAGGGGGGAAATCTCACACGCCTATTTAGGTCAGTTTAATGATATTCGGGTCTAGGAGGTTTTCTGTATTGCTGATAACTGATTCACAAATGTGAATGCAGCTGAAAAGGGAGAAAAACATGTTTCAGTAACATTCATTAGATTTCTGAAAAAGAATTTATCAGTAATTCCAAATGCGTTACTAAGTTACAGAAAAATAAGCCAGTCAGCATTTCTGAAGTTATATTACGAGATGGATCAAGCTTCCAGTTAAGATGAGTTTGCGAGTCGGGCAATTCTCAGGGGAAAAAGTTTTCAAATTTTATTTGTAGATGCAAATGAGAAAGTTAAGGCTCAGTGTCAGTTTTGCCAACAGAAAAGATCTATCATAAGTGAAACATTCAAAACTTTTACAAATTTTAAAACTCCCTTAAAGGTAAAACTTCAATTTTATCATAAAATTGATTAAACTGAGTTCTTTTGTTCAAATGTTTAAATGAATTAAATAAGTCATGAATATTAATAAAGCTTTTCACCGCCTTTTTTTTCAAGTGAGGAAACCTTTTTTAATTGAATGCTCGGCAAGTCATACTTACTTCTCTTTCCATCAAAGCATGTTTGTCCTACAGTATACATATATTTATTTATTTATTTAGTTAGTTAGTTTTGTCCTGTTTGGAAATCTAAGTAAACCTTAAGTTTCTTTTATTAATTTTAATTGTTCATCATTTACTTATCTTTTTCTCATCAGATATTTAGAATCATGGATGGATCGTATTCGAGTTCTCCGAAATTTAAACCTCACCACTGATGTCTGTATTAAAAAATATTAGCTATAGGTTTGAATACGCTTTAAGAGCTTGAACCCTAAATTTACGCTTCTTAACATAATTTAAGGTTTTATTTTATTAGCTTGGATGAAATGAAAATTTCAATAAACTTTTCAATTTTTAATGTTATTCTTATCAAATTATAAGCAATTTCAGAGTGATGCGACAGAAGTTGCCGATAGCGACCGCCCCCACCCCTCCCCGAGATAAAGAAATTAATGTAAAAGATCCTATTTTACTTCCATGGAATGGATGTATATGTCAATCTTCTAACTAACCGCCCCCACAGACGACAAAGTAACCGCCCCCCCCCCAAAAAAAACTTGCATTAATCCTCCACTGAAACTTCTACGGATGATGATGAAGATTGGTTTGAATTTAATGACTCCGAACCATATACCAAAAATTCACGAAATGCGGTTGAACTTGAACTGCTAAAGTTACTTTCCGAAAAATCAAAAGTTTTGAAAGTTTTAAATTCATATCCGACAGTAAAAGAACTTTTCATGAAATTCAACACAAGTTTGCCGACTAGTGCTCCTGTCGAAAGACGTTTTTGCTTTACAGGTATTATAAGTGCTCCACAAAGAAATTTACTAAGCGATAATCAGTTCGAAAAACTAGTTTTTTTTTAAAGCAAATTATTCTCTTTCTAAATCATAGTGCTTAGAATAACTAACTATGCCATCTTTTAAAAATCCTTTTCAAAATTTCTTTATTAAATTGTATACTGTTAAGTAAACTAATACAAGGAAACACTTTTCTTTTGTAGTAATATATGAAAACATCTTGTGTTTGCGTGATTATGGAAACGCTATACTAAGGCAATCTGCCAAGGATGGGGGGATGCCTAGGTAGGAGAACTTTCTAAGGGGTTCTAAAGCGTATTCACGTTACATCTGGAAAAAACTACCAAAAATCCAGACTGTTAGATCGACAGCTGCTCGATGGGACCCGATCCCGGGACCTTCACTCTTCGGCCGTCTACCATTTTCAGTGACATAACTACTGTGCGAGGGTAAGGCTATAAATGTATCTTAAAGTGGAAATATAATTCAACTCATCGTCGTTTAGAAATATATTTAATTTTATATTTCAATTCCATTCATTAGCACTGAAAAATAACGTTCAATAAATACTTGTCACACATTTTTGCTTTCGTGCCTTTTAAGATGCAATTTATTCCAGGAAAAATTCAAGTATATGTAAAAAAAAAAGAAGTTACTATTAAATTTGTTTGTTCATCTTAAAATACACTGGAATAAAATAAACTAGAAGTTTCTGTAGAAAATTTTACTTAATTGAAGTTTTAGACGTATTTCGTGTGTATTAAGAAAATACATGTATTTTGTATTTTTTCAATTTAGAAAGCATTTTGTATTTTGTAATTTTTTGTGTTTGAATAAATGTAATTTGTATTTTGAATCGAAAATACATTCTTTTATGTATTTTTCCCAACTCTGCTTCTGTAGCTGCTTTCAAAGAGCATTGCAGAGCAAGCAGTAATTATTTTTATTTCCAACGCAGGGGAGTAGAATACTCCCCTCCGTTGCACTGGAGAGAGTATGAGGGAACGTCCTCTAAGTGAAAATGTACTCCCCCTCTCTGTACAACGGGGCATGAGGGGGAGAAAAGCAATAAACTTTAGGTTTACCATTGCCGATCTGTGGGAAGATAGGCGTTTCCCCACCTTCTTCCGCAAATTCTCCCACTCTAATTGCTGCTTGGACAAAAAAAAACCCTTTAGAGATGGTCCCTTATGCTGGAGGAAAGGAAACCGGGGAAGGGGGGCAAAGAAGGGAAGTGAGGGTCAATTCTGGGGTCAAGGTGACGGTTGACCAGAAGCACTGGAAAAAAAGACTCATTGTCTGCTTTGTACGTGTTTCGCTTTCCCAAGAAAATATCCCATTTCCTTTACTTCTCTTTTTGGAGATTCCAATTTGTTTCAAAATGAGATTCCGTTTGCTACAAATAGAGCTTTGAGTCGAAGTCAAATAAATATTAGTTTATCAAACATTCATTAGACTTAAAAAAATAAAACCCTCATATAGATATTCTTTCTTTCTTTCTTTCACTCATTCCATTCCATAATGTTGTAATGATATAAAATTATTTTCGCAAGAAAATTCATTTACATGTTTTTCTCGGAGTAATTACTCAAATAAATTAATCTAACTTGTATTTTAAAATAATATCAATCGAATTAGTGAAAAGGATTCGGTTGAAATTTATTAGGTTTTACTGTATAATAATAAAATTTTGTCTTAAACGGAAATAAATTTTCTTCCATTGGCGCAGTTTTCCAAACAAACGCAGTTTAAACAAAAGTTATATCCAGTGGTGCATACAGGGAAAGGGCTAAGACGCTTGAGCGCCCCTCCTCCCCCTTTCCAAAGACATTTCTAAAGGGTAGCATTTTACTTTAATGTGCATTTTGCATAGGGAAAATAACCTTTTATTCTAAATTCACCCTCCCAAAACAAATTTGAATACTTTAAAGTGATATTTTGTTTTATTGCATATCGTGTTTAGGTCACAAAAGTTTTTTTTTCTTTTTTTTTTAATTAGCCCCTTCTAAAAAAATTTCTCCTCAACTGGTTATATCCTAGAGTAAGTATTCAGAGGACCAAGAAATATTTGATAAAAGAACAAGTTTCCGCGTAGTTAAAGATCCGCTTTAGACAGGCTTGAGCTTTGACTATGCATTATAACTTTAGTACATTTCAGAATCTTCAAAAAAGAAGGTAAAAAACGCAATTTTTAAAATGTTTTTAGTAACGGTCTCTTGAAAAACGTTATAGTTTATAAACAATGGTCCTCTATATAAATATTTCGTAGTGATAGAACTTGTAGGCTTGAAAAAAAAATAATAATAATTTTGGTTTAGTTTAATCCCCGGTCAGTTTTTAATGACTTAAATCACCTCATATATAATTTGTCTCACATTCTCGCTTTATTCACTTTCACAGTAACATGACAAGTAAAGATAAATTTTTGATTAAAAAAACTAATCTTTAAATGTATTTTAATTTTTTCTAATATTATTTCGGCTTAGCTGAAAGTTAAATTTGAAAATTATTTTATTTTTAGTGATGTGTATCACTAAACGATTTTTAAATATTTTAATCATTTTAATATATTTTAAATGCTTCCAGATAAGTCATCATTATATTTTTTATCCGTTTTTTTTTGCATAACTCCCCTCACACACACACACACACCCGCGAAAGAAAAAAAAATTAGTGGATCTCACCATTAATGTGTTAAAAATTACAAATTAATAGAGTTAAAAAAAATCCTCTCCTGAACTATAGTTTTGTTATAATTATTTCTACTGACATCAAAATACAACAGAATATTACAGTGTAAACAATTCATTCAAATAATACATGTTCTGTTGTAGATTAAGCATTAACAGAATATCTTTTTATTTTTACATAAGCAAGCACTTCTTGTAAATAATCAATTAAAGAGATAATTAAACTCTTTACATTACTTTAATTCATTATAATTTGTCAATTATTTCATTTGGTTGTTCTGTTGAACAACACACAGAATTGGTAATCCAGAACCGGCCCTACAAATTTAACATGCACATTCGTCGCGTGTACAGGTTTTTCTTAGATCACAAGAGGATAGACACAAGAGGAAATCACTGCACTCGTGCTTTGCAACGGTGGGGAGCGAAGCAGACAATAATTTTTAGGCATGTTATTCCGTAACACTTAATACACCCGGGCAACGTTTGCAACGGAAGTTTATCTTTATGTGTGTGTGTAAAAAGGGGGGGGGGCACTCGCTAAATACTCATGCACTTCAAGTCGAATTACGGAATTTTGCACCCCGTATCTAGTTAGTAGTATAAACCTTTTGTATGCAAATAAAATAATTTTGTCCCGAATGAATGATTTTGGAAGCATTGTGAAATTGCTTTCAGGAATAAAGCTGTACAGATATCTTATTCACATGCAATAACAATAATTGTTTTTTTTTTTTTTTGCACAGCCTCTTTCAGCTTGTGGGCCGTAGAAATTCAAATGTTATGTATCAAAGGTCAAGTAGTGCACCCTTTTAACTAATATAGTTTTAAAAACAAAATATTAAAGACTACTTGATGGATGTAATGACACAATTCCAAATTTTTAATTAGAATTTTCTCTTAATTTTGCAAATTAAGTTCTTGAAAATCTGGTGGCACACATAGGCAAGGCAAATGTGTAATCCCACAGTACTGTGATTGTTTGTGTCATGTTTGCAACAAGCTCGGTTGATGATAACTAAATTAAACATTTAGATTAGATGAATGATTTTTTTAACAGTAGGTATGCTACATTGTTTACAAAAAAAGAAAATTTGTTCATCGAACTCAATTTTTTGTAGTTATGACCCATCGAGTTTATTGTGGGCATGACAATACTGTGGAATCTCACAAATAGCAAATAAAAATTCTTGATAATATGATGGGACCAGGGGCATAGCCAGAAATTTTTCATGGGGGGGGGTTACGACTACTACAACTCTATATGTATACATGTGTGTAATAATGTAGTGAAGAATATACATTTTGTATGGGTAAAATTTCTCATGGGGTGTTATGACCCCCCTAACACCCTCCCCTTGGCTACGCCCCTGGATGGCACATATTCATAAAAGTCTATTAATTATAACTGAAATTTTCTGCTGCCATATTTATGGCCATTAAAAACAAATCTGAAAGAATTACATTTTCACAATTAATTCCTTTTCCTAAAAATTTAATTGATGGATTCTGTTGTGTTTTTCAGCATGCAACTGGCTTGGCAGATGAATGGAAAAGGGTGTCATGAGCTAGTAATAGCCCGTAGGGCCTAGGTTGTGCATCCCTGATTTAAATCAAGATTAAAATCACCGATTTAAATCTGCTGATGTAAATCATTGACACCCTATTTAAAAACGAATGAAAAGTTGTATGGTTTCTTACAAGTACCACTTTAAAGCACTGTCACCTTTCGGGATTTCCTAATTTTTTAAAGAAAGGGTTGCTAATAGAAATTAAACATTTTAATTAACACGTATTATCTTAAAAAGAAAGGCATGCTTAGCCATGAGGGGCGTAGAAGGGAGCGTTATATGCCCACTCCGACCCAAGCCACTGTTACTGTGAAATTCTTGGGTTATTTAAGTATCATGTACATACAGTGCGCACCGGTTATAACGGACCAGGGATCTAACGTACTATCGGTTATAACGTACCTAGAAGCTAGGTCCCGATTGAAGTCCTATATTTATATTGTTTAACTTCGGTTAAAACATACTTAACAAAAGTACGTACTTCGGCTATAACGTACATTTTATACCAAAGCCAAAAATAAAATCTTGCTTTTCTTAAGCATTTTATTTCCTTTTTCTCGGAAATTTCAGTACGTTCACAAACACTCGTTGTCAGTTTTAGAATCTCTAGCGAGATGAATTGTGTATGAATGAAGGGAGCTATCTTTTATCTTTTTCCCCTGCTAGGCAAGGCTAAGAACAAGACCATGTTTTCTCTTTGTTATTCATCAATATAAATGCCTTCTGAAAAGCCCTACTATAATGATCCTGATGATAGTGAAGTACCAAGCATACCCCACGCATTACATGCTGCTAAAACATTATTACGATTTTTTGAATGCCGAAGTGATGATGCGGAGACTCTACAAAAGTCTATTATGGATATCAAAAACGGTATCTTTAAAGTAGCATCTGCTGATTTAAAACAAAAGAAAATTAGAGATTATTTATCTAAATAAAAAATGTTCTGTTTTTATTTAATTTAAATTTTAAAAAATCACACCTGTTTAAAACACACATTACAGTGAAATTATGAGCCCACTTTCTTTTTTTGTGTAATATTGAATCTTACTGCCGGTATTGCTTATAACGTACTTCGGCTACAAAGTTCTACTTTTTGAGGTCCCGTGAGAGTACGTTATAACCGGTGTCTACTGTACTAAAATGCTTGACATCCTGATTTGAGGTTATGTAATATGGTATCATATTCACTCCTGATTTGTAATCAGTTATGGCTTGTTATTACTGGTTTTCTTTTCATAAGTGCAGGAATTTATTCTGAATCATGGTAATTTATCTTGTTAACTCTTTGGTTTTAAATAATAATTCTTAGAATGAATGATTTATAAGTATATATATTTACATAAAACTATTTTTATTTCTGAAAGTATTTAATTTAAATATTACTTCTTTTATTTTAGACATGCTTTTTTTTCAGAATTAAATTATGGTATTAATAAGTCAGTTTAAAGAAACTTCCTTAAAAGAACTTTTTACATCAAATGTTAGTATAAATGTAATGTTTTTAAACAAATTTTCATTTCTAAATGCTAAAAAAAAACTTTTTTAAAGGAAACTGGCTAAAAATTATTTGAAACTCATTTCTTAAGATGTAAAATATCGGCTATATATAACTGTATTTAAAATTAATTTTTAATTAGTTTTGTTGTAATAGTTTTAATAATTATATTTTTACCATTATTAGTATTGCAAAGATTATTCCCCTTCACCAACTTTGATTAAATATACGCACCGGAAAAAAAGCGCATAATTTGAATGGTTTCATTTTTGGGGCGTGAAATGAAAAAAATGTGAGAAACAAGTGGGCGTCCAAAAGGGCGTAAAGAGAGGTACATTAGTGTATTTTGTATTTATCTCTATTGAAAATTGCCATTCAGACAACTTTTCCAGTAGCCCCATGGCCGTCCGAAACGCCTCAACGCCCTTTAGCTTTTGATAAAGTTTTTTTATTTTTATTTTTACATAGAAAAGAAATTACTACACATCTGCACTTTTACTGCAAAACAAATTTAAGCCCAGTAGTCAAGTGAATGCCTTCACCTCCCTCTTCTACAAATTTGAACCCAGTATTTAACTGAAGGCTAAGTGAAAATACAAGTGTTTCTATAAGGAGGGCACTCAGAGTGTGAAGCATGTTAGTGTAAAAATGCTACTAAAAAAGAAAAAAAAAGAATTCAAATACTTAAAAAAAGTCCACTCCACCAAAAAGCGCACTTTCGGATGCCCACTCCTTTCTTACATTTTTTATTTCAAGTGCCCCCCCCCCCCTCACACACAGACACACACACTCATAAAAAAAATTAAACCCCTTCAATATTATGCGGGGTTTTTTTTACGCTTTCTTCAGTCCACCGAATTGATAGTGCCACTATGTATAATTGAGTAATTTTGCTTCAAGGCTTTATTTTTTATGCAAAATTTAAGATAAGTCCATCAACAATTTTGCATTAGAAACATTTATTTCTAAAAAGAAAATGTTTACAGCATCCTTTTCAAGCAGTCATAAGATTGTAAACAAGCAAAAACTAATGCACATATGAACAAACGCTACATATGAGAAAACGCTAGAAATAAATTTCTTTTGTTTTGTGAAAGACGATGAGGTCATTCAATGAAATAACTGAATAAATTCGTTTTGTAGCGATTTTTTCCTTTAACAGATTACATGAAGAAATAAAATCTGTATTAAACTGGGGCTTAGTTGAAGCAGAGTGGGGTACGGCTCGGTTTTATATATGTCTTAGTGAGTTTTGTATTTCTTTGGCATAATTAACATTTAATTTTTTTTTACAAAGTTTTCATTAGTTTTACTTTTTCTCATTAATACTTCCTAAAATCATGGACACCCATACCATTTGGGGGCAAGGGGGGTGGGCTGCTCATCTCCAGATTTGATTTCAAATACTATTTTAGTACAAAGAAATTGAGTATGCTATAAAAATGTTCAGTCTATCGACAGGGATCGAGATCATCTTGCATCATTATATGTACGTTGAAGCGTCAAATGAATTAGATTTGAAAAAATTTTTTCCTCATGTATCATTTGAAATTCCTTGCACTTGTAAGTTTTTCATGCGTTTTATTTAACTAATTTGCAAATTTTAAATTCTCTTAAATAATAGTTACCATACTCTTTTTTTAATATATATTTGGCCCCTCACCCCTAAAATACTAACTATTTATTTTATCGTTATTTATTTTGTTATCAAAACGCAACATAATTTAACATGGCGAAATATTCACATAAATAAGACATGATATCAGGCCGACAGGATTTTCGGGACCCAGGACAGCCATTTGCGAAGGGAGACCCCCCCCCCCCGCCTCTCAAAAAAAATTTATCCAGAAGAAATTTTTAAACACTTTACAGCTAGTGCAATTTGAATTTACCGTAGGCCATACACTGTAAAAGCACTTATTTTCGCACTGTAAAAGCATCTTATTTTCGCGAATTTTTTATACGTTGAACCGAAAGCTAAAACATCACGAAAATACCTAAACATAGAACCCTTTTTGCATAAGGCATTTTAAGAAATTCCCGTTTTTCCGGAAAGTTCGTACTCCCCCCTCCCCATTTTGAACAGCTGCAAAGAAGCTGATATAAATGTAAGTGAATGAGCTGCATTCTATTAGTTGTATTACTGTTTTGCATTCGTGAAATAGTTGTGTAGTATTCAACAAATAGTTTTAAGAACGTAAGTTGTCAAGAGAGAGTTTGTAGCTGTAGTACCATCTTGAATCTATCAGACAACCAAACAAATATACGGCCCTACATTTCTAACGAACACATTTGCTATGTTTATGGAGCATGTATTCGATCTTCTGTCCAAATCTTAAGTATGGGGGTCAAATGAATGTTAAACGAGTAAAATCACTAAAGTTAAATTAGATATAAATCTGATATTGTTGAAACTCATCTAAATAATACAATAATTTTGCAAGCATGCATTTTGTGTGTGTGTGTGTTTGGGGGGGGGGGTAACACTCGAAATATGCATATGAACTTAATATTCATCAAAACTATGGTGCTGACCTAAGTCTAATTAAGAATAACGGTGGTCCTAGGCTTACTATTTTTTTTTAGGAGATTCTATGTAGTTTAACCATGGAAAAAATATTTGTTCCTGTTTAAAATATTTTATGTAGTATTTGAGTCGTATAAAAGAATGCTCTTCGCAGACTATTTTTTATAGCATTTTAACTCTTTTGCAGGGACAAATATAATAATTGTCATAAATTGGGCTCTTAGGACGGATTAATATATATATATATATATATATATATATATATATATATATATATATACAGTAAGGCACCGTTTATTTTTTCTCATTTATACGTCATTTTCATGAAGTCCCGATTCATTCCTATTTATTTTAATGCAAAAATGCTTCGTGTATACGACGCACAATATCGGTTATACGCAGTTTTAAATTTTCCTTAGTTTCGAAAATTTTGTCTCTGTGTTTATGTTACTCTTTAGGGAGAAATTGTGGAGAGTTGTACATTTAACAACCTTCTTGTAAAGACGCCGTTGACTTTTTAAAAATGTTTACAACTCACTTTGCCTATCCGAAAACGTTGGGAAAAGACTTTTCATGAACTTAATTCAATCCGTAATGCTGTAACTAATAATTAATGACAATCAGCAAATCGGGCGACTATGGATGGTTCATTAAATTCAATGTCTGTGCAAACAAAAATTACATCATGGTATTCAATGTATATTACATGAATCTTAAATGTATGCAGTATTAGGTATTGCCCAATAAATGTAGGATTTGTTTCACTTTCAAGATAATTTTTTATTTTACTTTATTTTTTAACTTAGTTTTTACCCGAAAACACAATATCTAACATGAACAAATTTACTATTACCTTAAAAAGCATACAATTATTATATTTACATAAATTTGCATTAGCAGCGTTGTTAAACATGTAATAATAAAAGTTGTTTATTAATATTTCATTTATACGTCGTTTTAGATTGGCGAATCCCGACTGGTCATTCAAAGCCTTGAATACTCCAAACAGCTTCCCAAAAATATGTCTTTGCAGTATCCGGCCAAGGGCTTGCTTTTGTGTTTCCCCCCTTTCACAAAGCCCCATCGACCTTGAACCAAAGACATTGCCTTGAACTAACAAGACGGAGCATTGGGGCGGAAACCGTGTTCGAACATCTCCGGCGAGCAACCCACAAACAGCTGATCTTTGTTGTTATTTGGAAGATCGCGCGCGTTGTATTGCGTATCTCGGCGCGTTGATATACAGCTATGTTTTAGTTCTAGAAACCGCTCAAACCATCGTCAATGAGCATGTTAAAATTAATTCTTACTTCCCTTAATTACACAACCTATTAGAGTAGAATATTAATATTTAATTCATTTCGATTGTGTCTTTCTTTAATAATAAATGATTAATTTTCGCTATTGTAAAGACCAAAATTAACTAACTGGAAAGAGTACTAATTAAAAAATACAAACTTTTTGTATTTTAACTTGCCAAGAATTATTACATATCTTAGTAGTCGATAATTTAAAATATTTAATTGATGAGGAAATTATTTACATGGTAGACAAAAATAAAAAGATCAAAATAATTTTCAAAAGATAAAGAAGAAATTATCCAAATGTTGGACCAAAATAAATACAAATTAATGAAGAAAAAAAACATTTTTATTAATTAATCCACCACTTAAAAAGTACACCAACAATTCTTGAATATAAAATACAGATCACTTAAACAAATATGTTTACTCTTACATTCCCTAATTTTGGCATTCAAAATACATATTATTAAAAACAATTACAATTCATCGCAAAATTTAATACAATAGGCTAATAATTGGATAAAAAATAAGATGCTTCAATGAAGGAAAAAATATAAATCCATTATTATTAAGAATTTAAAAATATTTATTTAATATTAAATAGATAACTATGTAAACTCTAGTTTAATTAAGAAGCTGAATAATAGAAAATACCAAGAAAAATCTAGGAATTTTAAATATCTTATTTAGAATTACACTCGTTCATTTTAAAATTATTTTAGAAAAATTAAGTAAAATTTAACTAATAAAACACTCACAAAAAATAGATGTCTCCTTTTCCGATGAATCGGATGCAGAGGATGATAACACTGAACTAGAGGATCAATTACCAGACTAGAATAACGGGGATCAGATGGGTAATTTAGAAATTTAATTAATTTTGTTTTTTATTGAATTTATTGAATGAGGATGGGGTATATATTTACCACTATACAACAAATATAAACACCATTATTAAATACAAAGTTACTGGTTTTAAAATAAAATTTCGTGAATGTTTTCCTTATATTTTTAGAATTATTTTATAATTATATGAAGCGGTTGCATGGTGCATTCTTATTTGTAAATATTTTTCAATTATACATTTTACTAAAATTATAAAATGATTATTTTCTGCTTCATGGTCAAACATATGGTTTTCGAGGCATTTAAAAAAATTATTTACATTAATTTTCTTTAAAACTTGCTGTGTCATATAAAGAATAATTTTGTTTTACCCAAAACCAAATGCTTTTTCAGTCTGGCGAAAAACAATTTCTGTGTGTTTACATAATATTACAACATCATTTGCTGGCACAATTAACCCAGCATCAGGTGAAAATGCCTTATAGGCTATCAGCCCAGATTTTTCTTCATTGGATAATATTGCAGAAATGCAAAGTTCACACGTTAAAGTTTTTAGCAATTTTCGTACGACAAAACCTGCTATATATTGAACAACATCTGGAATAAAATTATTGAGTCCAACAGATGGTAATTGATCCTCTAGTTCAGTGTTATCGTCCTCTGCATCGGATTCATCGGAAGAGGAGACATCTATTTTCCTTGTGCTACATAAAATTCTCATACTATCTACATTTTGAGAGTTTCCAAAAACTGACCCTTTAACACTGTTGTGCAGCAAGAGCCTCTTGTAGGCATTTTCAAACTGCCTACAAGTAGGGTTGTTGTTTGAACCACCCCTTGCTCTAATGGCACTAAAAAATGTTTCGATGTGGTCCTGGGAAAATTTGTAGGCCAACAGATACCTCAAGCTTTTCCTAGAGAAATAACAGCTAGAGAACAGAAAGAGAAATAACAGCTTCTGAAATATAAACATAAAAATATATTTTTCTCTCTCATTTTGCGATTAATTATAACTATCTTCGCAATCATTGCTATTAAACATACAAAAAAGTAGGGAACTTACTAAAAATAAAAATAGACTTCATTGACACATTTTGTTTACATTAACTTAAATTAATTTAGTCAATATCCGAACATCTAAAGTATGCAAGCAATTAAAATCCTATACATGACATAAAAGTTAGACATTTAAAACAATAAAATACGTTTCTTTTACATTAGGTTATACAATATCAAATAAAAAGCTTTCAACTTTAAAAGAACGTCGGCGTATTGCCACGTGCAATGACCGGATAGTTAAGACCTATTTCTATGATGATCAAATAAAGTTTTCACTTAAATGAATAGAGTAAAACCTTATTCAATGTTTTAATAAGGTGTAATTTAACGTCTAAAATCATACTTACGTGAAAAAAGAGTATCCTTGGCCGGCTTTAGCATTACAATTGTATGCGACACAAGAGTTCACCATGTTCACTGTATGGGCGCAAAGGCGAATGAGGGCCCGATTCAAACGAAACAGAGTGCTATCGTTTTCCGTTGCGATCGCGGAAATTTTCGACTGATTCCTATGTTTCCTATTCAAGTGAAACCTGTCTATCGCGTTTGGATCACGTGACACTGCGACTGGTGTTTTGCTATCGCTTTTTCAAACGCGATCGTTTTCGAGAACATGGCGGATCTATCGGCGGATAGTTGATAAGAAGATTACAACAACAACGAAGACTCGTTATTTAAAATTATGAAGCAATCCGTTGGAATTATCAGACAGGGAATTCTGCAAAAGATTTAGGCCTGCGGAAAGCTGAATTTTCTCGCAGAACAGAATTTCTGTAGGGTTTATTTTCTGTCGGCCTTTGAGTTCTACTCTAGCAGACACTACGATGCAGGCGCCATCTATAGTCCTTATTTTAAATCGTTTATTGCTCGATAAATTTAATATTTGAAACAGCGCGAAAAAATTCATGAATAACGAATAATTTCTCCCTAAAATAAGCATCCTAGCAACCCTCCTAAACAAATACAAATATTCATACCATTATATTAAGGATGTCTTTGATTGTTAATTATATATCAGAAAATAAAATATATAGTAACTCTACCTCTCCATTATAATTATAAGCAGCTTCTCTGCTACAGAAAAATAAAATGTAGTAGGCAAACTAGAGAACAATTATTATTCGAACAATTCGACATGATAATTATGACGAACAATACTATTATTAATAATTTTCTAAAAAAAATCTTCATAAATTAAAAATGTATTTCCATGATTATAAACATATAAAAAATATTAACCTAAAACAGTTAAAATTTTAAAACATTAACCTACAATACTGTTGGGGAAAAAAATTAAGACACAGCCTGTAGTCCGTTGCAGCTCAAACATAAATAAATAAACAGTTAGTCGTCGCCATTAAGTTAAAAGTTTTTTCCAGAGAAAGATGCGATTTTTTTATTGGTTAACAGCGACTTTCTACGTCACCGGAAGTTGCGTTTTCACTCTGTGGCGATAAAGTTTCGATCTAGCAAACCTGTAAGTTCGATCGCCTATTTTGTTTCACTTTGAATACACTTTTGCGATCGCTTGTAAAAGCGATCGAACTTCCAGAGAGAAAACGATCGTTTTGGAGACGACCGATCGCGTTTCGTTTGAATCGGGCCCTGAGTCCCACATTCACGTGACCATTTCGCTGGAGATGTTCGAACCAAAAACTGGTTTCCCGCTCGCAAGCGTGCTCCGTCTTCTTCAGTGAAAGGTCGATGCAAAGCCCGGACGTGAGAATTGACTGGCTACGTAATAAGGAACCATATCTAAGGTTTAGGTCTGAAATTCTTCTAGATTTCGGAGGCAATCAATCATTTTAATGGTTCTTCTTCCCTTGCATTGTATTCTCCCCTTTAGGTTTACTGGGATGCTGTGTGAGGGAACACCGTTAACTTCGTACGACCAAAGTCACCGGAAGTACGAGAGAAGAGGTCTTCAAATTCACTTATCACTTTCTTCGCAGCCCTTCTCTGTTCTGCCGTTAACTCCACGTCTTGTATCAATTCCTTCGTCATACACTCGAAAGATTTAGCTGTCGTTTGGCTGATATTCTTATTAATGCAGGTAACAGGAGTGCATGTCGACAACACTTCAGTTTTGTTTATCACCTTCGACTTGTCCGTCACATTTGCTACTCTAATTGGAATTTCTGTTCTCAACAAGTCCACAAGTGTTGCTCTAACGGAATCACTATTGTTTGGGTGTTCGATTAATCCAAAACGGAATTTATTGCTTTCTTTTACTGTTCCAGAAATTATTGAACCGGTTCTCGGAGGTAGAGTGATATCAGTCTGGGCTATTATTTGCTGAACAGGTAAAACAGTTTCATTTATAATATCGAACGCAGCTATTTCTTCTGAGTCTGAACGAAGCTCATTATTCTTAAAGTCCAAATTAAATTTGTGTAATTTTAAAAAGTCCAGTCCGAGAATAAAAGAGTCCGTAATATTGGCTACATATACCACATGGTCATATCTGGCATTTCCAAAAGTGATTTCCACTCTTGCTTTTCCGCCCACTTCGATCTTGTCACCTGTCACAGTCTGGAGGGTCAGCGAGGGCGGAGTCCAGATAACCTTCAAGTTTAATTTCTTGGCCAGATCTGTCCTTATGATGGTTACATTCGCTCCAGTATCAATCACCATATGGCATGGAGAACCATTTACGTATCCGAGTACGGATAGTCCATTACTGCCGCCATTCACTGATGAAATCTGCAAGACTTTCAAACGAGGCTTTTGAATATCCCTCAGCCTCTGTTCCTGAAAGTCATCTCTTTTCTGTCTTCCTTCATGGGCTTCTCTGGTGCATTGATAACTGCGATCTTTACGACGAGAGTTCTTTTGTGCTTCACAGTATTTTCGTAAATAGCCCTCGCTGTTGCACCTCCAACATTTCACTTTTCTTGACTCTGACTGTTCTGGTCGTTCCACCAGATTTTCCAGGGTCTTTAATTTATTCTCTAATCTCTCCATTTCTCCATCCGTAGGCTCCTGGAATGACACAGCTCCAACATTATGCCGCTCTTTTCTTACGGCCAGTTGAGCTGCCTCTAGCTTCATGGCGAATACGAGGGCGGGCCTGAGATCTTTATAATCCGCCAAGATCAATGCTTTCTGAATTTCAGAGTCCAAGAGGCCTTCAATAAAATGTTGCACTGCAACTTCTTCTCGAACGTTATCAGGATAACTGCCATAGGCTAGATGACACAGCCTATCTATGTCGGAAGCCAGCTCTTGGAGGGTCTTGCCAGGTCTTTGCATTCTTGACTTAAGTTGGATTCTACTATATTCTTTCTGGCGCTTCTCTCCGAATTTTATCTCCAAGGCACTTGCGAGGGCGCCAAAATCTCCTATCTTCGTCTCTCCAATGGTTTGCAAAACGCTAATTGCGTCTCCGCTAAGGGAAGCAGCCAGTTGGTTCGCTTTCTCGGACTCGCTCCAACCATTGGCTCTGGCGACCATCGAAAATTGGGTCTTGTATGCTTCCCAGGGATTCTTTCCGTCATAAGGCGTTAATTTCACTGCTGGGCGGCGTGACGACGACCTCATGTTTTCAGGTACCTTTCCCAGCTTTACTAAACTGTCCAGTTTTTCTTCTAACTTGTTCTCAATCGTTTCCTCAATTTTATTATTAAATTCTTCACGTAATTCTTTCATGTTTTTTCTCTTGACTTTCTTCTAGGAGCGACATTCTTCTCTCCATTATCTCTTGCATCTTCCTGCACACTCTTTTCGAATTTCTCTAATTTTCCCAAAGCAGTCTCCATTTTCTCCAATCCCAATTTCATTTCTTCTTGACCGGCTTCAATTTTCTTCTCTAAATCCACTTTCATCTGTTCTTGTCCGGCTTCAATTTTATTTTCTAAATCGGCTTGTCCGGCTTCAATTTTCTTCTCTAAATCAGCTTTCATCTCGTCTTGTCCGGATTTCATCTCCTTCATCATCTCCATGAGCTTTTGAAGTTGTTCTTCCATTTTTCTTCTTGTCAAAACACTGGAAAATAAGTCTTTCTTTAGAATCCCGATTGACACCAAATCTTGCAGAACTACTCTGCTTGTTTCCGGGGTTCGTCGTTCTAAAGTCCAGTTGGTGACGACAATTCTAGTAAAAAGTCCACTGGTCAGGATGGAACACAATTTTATTGCTTCTAGAACGTCGTGGAACAATCAGCTGTACACAATTCACAAGCACAATCTAGCAGTAACGTGCTTTTAGCAGTCCGCTTAGGTCAGAAGCTTTCACAAATGCTGTATTTCTCACACAAAATAAGTCACTTTCACAGGCAAAAAATTCAGTGAAAATATTCAAGGGATATCGTACACAATCCCTTAAGACACAGCAATGAAGAACTTACACACAGCACTTTAAAAACAGCTTCATAAAGCAAGCTAAAACACAGCTTCTATAGCACTATCAATTCACAAAGCAAGCGTACTCTCCTTGGAAGAGCTCTTCACACACTGAGCGTTCAACTCGCACTGAACTATCGGGGCAGCGCGCGGTTCTATATATATCCGAGGCAGAAGCTGCGAGCAGCTTCCAGAAGTCTATTTCTCGAGGATTCTACATAAAGTGTGAATTTTTGAAGCATTTGATTACGTCATAGAAGAGAAATGTTAGGTTATTATGCGTTTTTAATGCAGGAAAACCAACTTCCAGGCCCCATTGGGAAAATCGCGCCAAATGACCAAAATGTCGCCAAGTTTGGCGACTTTTGGCGAAATATCGCCAAATTTGGCGCCGAAAATAACTCCCCAAAAGTGAAGAGATCTAAGCCAGATCTAAGCCTAAGACCAATATTTCTCGAGTTTTCTAGAAATCCCATATATTTGAATGGGAAACCGAAACCTCCGTATCTCCGGTTCTAATAGTCCGATTTTGATGCAACACAAAGCAAAATTTATCTATTTGAAGCGTAGAATACGAATTTTAAACCATTTTAAACCCCAGAGCAGCGGGTTGCTCCGAAAATTCGTAACAATATATGTATCCTTATTTAGTGTTAATACCTAAGTTTCACAAAACACCACTAAAATTTAGGACAGCTACTATAGATGTAACACATATATAGCCAGTAAAATATTACTTAAAATACTTACCTCTATGCATGATCTGTATATAAAATCAAATACATCTTCCATATCTATAGGTAATAGCTATGAACTGAAAAATAAGATTAAAGATCTACAAAATGTGGTTAACGTATCTACTTATGATTTCAAAGACCTATTCAATATCATACCTTTAGACGATTTGTACAATGTTTTATTAAATCTATTTATAATTAGTATTAATAACATTAACTTTCCATCTAACATAGATACTAATTATTTCAAAGATCTATTAAAGTTCATAGTTTATAATAATTACATTCTGCATAATAGCAAATTATATAGGCAAACTTTAGGAATACCACAGGTGGTTCTAATTCTAGTTACTTAGCTGACCTATATTTATATAATTATGAAAAAAATTACAGTAATTCTCTTATATATATAGGTACATGCACACTTAAACCAAACGTGCGAAATTCGATCAGTCGGAGCGAAAAGTGAGTCAGTTTTCAAAAGTGAGCTTCTCCTTTAGGAGCGTTTTTCGATCACAAGAGCGGAGCGGAATATAACAATAAGCGAGGGGAGAATTTCTCGGATAAAACAGGCAGGGAAGAAAGACGTTCTCAAAAAAAAGACTACGTAAAGAGCACTTTCGCGGAAAAACCGGTCGTTTTTCATGGAAACTGATCGCTCCGGGATGTATCGTTTTTTTCGCTCTTAGGGTTTAAGCGTGTAGATGACATTATTACAATACCACTGTTAATAATTATAATGATTCTGACAATTTCTCAATAGCTTACCATTCAACCCTGGAATTAATAAAATGTCCTAATGATAATAGATTAATAAACTTCTTAGACTTACAACATAAAATTAATGATGATAAGTCTATCATTCAATATATTTAATAAAAGAGATGATTTTAATTTTCATGTTAATGCATTTACTCATTTTACTTCATGTATGCACACATCTGTTTTTAGAAACATAATCTCCAATCATAAATATAGAATAGAGTCTCTATGTACCAATAGTTTTAAGGCCAATAACTTAACATACCTATATAAAACAGCTATATAAAACAGCTATAATTACATTCTGCATGATAACAAATTATATAGGCAAACTTTAGGAATACCACAGGATGGTTCTAATTCTAGTTACTTAGCTGACCTATATTTATATAATTATAAAAATATTACAGTAATTCTCTTATAATATATAGGTACATAGATGACATTATTACAATAGCCACTGATAATAATTATAATGATTCTGACAATTTCCCAAAAGCTTACCATTCAACCCTAGAATTCATAAAAAATCCTAATGATAATAGATTAATAATTTTTTGAGACTTACAACATAAAATTAATGATGATAAGAGTCTATCATTCAATATATTTAATAAAAGAGATGATTTTAATTTTCACGTTAATGCATTTACTCATTTTCCTTCATGTATGCACACATCTGTTTTTAGAAACATAATCTCCAATCATAAATATAGAATAGAGTCTCTGTGTACCAATACTTTTAAAGCCAATAACTTAACATGCCTATATAAAACAGCTCTGAAATATAAATATCTAGGTAGATTTCTAAAATCAATAATCTATTCAATATGTAACAAATAAAACTCTATGTGCAACTTAGTTTATTGGATGGTGAGGATGGGGCTGGTTGTTGGTTATTTTAAATTCAAAAAATAAATAAATAAATAAATAAAAAGAAAAGAATAAAACATACATCTGTATATTTTATACAAATAAATTTATATATATTAATTGTACGTATCGAATTTCCTTTCTTTCGTAGGCATGCTATACATATTCGCGTAAGTTGTTTATAATTTTGTTGGTATCAGCAAGGTTTCCACTTCTTCTCACGGTATTAAATATTTGACGAGATTGGTTGGAGTCTCTGTGTCCGTCACTGTTGGTTTTTGTTCGCGAAAATTAATATAAATTTATACTAACGGTTTTGTCGGTTCTTGAAGGGAAACATTAGCAGTGGCGTGATTTCAATGATGAGTGCTTGCCAAATTGTGCATGTCTGGCCTGTTACTATTGTTCTAATGTAACGTTTGCTCCTGTTTTCAATAGAAGTTTAACAGTCCTCCTCTTTCACCAATTTTTTAAAGGTGTACGTGAGGCCTAGACTGTTAATGGAGTATTTACTGCTTAGAAAGTCTCCTTCCAATTTGAGAAGTTTACCTGGTTTTCGGGAGGTTACAAAAGCACGAAATGCAACAAAGCACAGTTTCTCAGCACAGATAACGTTTTTCTGCTTACGGCGACAGCTCACAAACTGCACCAACTGCTCCTGGGTGCGATCTGCCCCTCCTTATATAGATTCACCAAAATCGCTATGATTTTCACGAGACTCCAGAAAAATCCCAATTAGATTGCTTTAATAGAAATACAAATGAGTAATACTACCCTGTTACGTGATACAAATGCAGGAGCAGGAAGCAAACGTCACAGGCTCCATTAGTAAGATAGCTCCAAATTTCACTAAGCTAGGCCAATTTTGGCGAAAATTCGCCAAATTTTCTACCAAAAATAAGATCCCCAAAACTGAAGTCAGCTAAGCATTGCGTCGGTATTTCTCAAGAATTCGAGAAAACCCTATGCTAAATAAAAGGAACACCCCAAACTCCATATTTTGCGTTTTAGTTAGCCCATTTTCAAGCAACAAAATGCAAACTTTAATTATGTGACACGTAGAATACGAATTTAAGACTACATTTAACCCTTGATCGACAGATCATCTCAAAAATTTGTCACAATATGAAATAGCTTATAATTCTCTTTCAATATGCATAGTTTACAAATAAGCTTATAGTGTTGAATGCTTTTCTTCTTGTGATATAAATCGTTAGAATGACGAAACAAGAAGTTTTCAAATTCCAGTTAGTAATGAGATCCGCTGCGAGCCATATCGACATTATATTAAAGAATCCAACATCAGACAAGAAATAGAGAAATAGACATTATTTTTTTGTAAATAAAAGCTACCTCCACCGGATCTGCTGGGCTATGTTAACGCTGAACCTACTTCCTGTTGGCATGGTCACTGCCACGGGGGTATACTCTGTGGAGGGGAAGCTAAGAAGAATTGCTGCATATAAATTGCTAGAATTTCGGCATATAAATTTGTCATCCAATAGATGGCGTGCTACGTAAGAAGGGAAGGGTAAACCAATGTTATGAAAGCGTGCTTCAATTCATTTTAAATAATTTTTCTTCTTGAATAATTCAAACGTAGTAAAATTTTATTGTTGAAACTCTAAATTATAACAAAAGTTTTTTTTAAACTCGATAGCCGCACAATTTAAAATAATGGAGTACCGCCATTAAAAAAAAAAGAATTGTTTCTCGTGTACACCCACCGCAAATTTTCTATTTTTGTTTTGTGAATAAATAATTAGTTATCTGAAAAACGCACAGAAAGAAAGAAATATCAAAATTTACTACTACATACTACCTGGCGCTTCTTTTCAATGAAAAATAATATTTTTATGTAACCGACACAGAAAATGTATCTTACACTCTGATACTTTTTAAATAGGGTAAATTGATGTTTCATAATAATTGGCCAACTGTTTAAAGAAAATAATACCTTGAAGCTCTCCAAGACAGCTTCTATTTGTCAACATAAGTTCATGAATAGCGTGTGTGAAATTTCTCTTGGTACTGTCTTGTAGAGAATGTTAAAGTTTCTCGTGTACAGTTATGCACTTGACAAAACGTGCTTTTGGGGCTTTTGAATAAGCATGCTTCGAAAGTAAGTACCGTCACAGCTTTTCAATTCTTTTACCAGCTATTAGGCATTCAATAATGCTTTAGATAACACATGAGAAGACAGGAGCAATCAAAGCCGCACGATATTATTTACCAAAGTAATTTCTGTTTCAGTTGCCGTAATGATTTGATCAGCTTTCTGAAACACTGATTGATCATAAGTCACTACAGGGTGAATCTAAACTCTTGGGCAAAAAATTAAGGGGTGATAGGGCACACAATGAGGAATCGTAATCACATAGCAATCTATGGGGGGAGAAACGCAGTTTTAACTTACCCGGTAATAATCACTTTTGAAAAAGCATTGAAGTGTCCATCTAATTTCTTAACTAAGTTTCATAAACAATAGGCTCGTCTCCGAAAAATTTCATCCATGATATAAAATAAACTTTTTAAACTATCCATTTTAGTCTTCTGTTTTCGGAGAAAAATACATTAGTTTCTGGCGAAACAATGGTCGGAAAGCGCACTGTTTTTTCAGCACTTTTTTCCAAAGTGATTATTAACAGCTATACGAAGACGACGTTGCCGACCCCACATTGCTATATGATTCTCATTCCTTATTATATGCCCTATCATCCCTTAAAGTTTTGCCCAAGCGTTTAGATTCACTACGTATACGTGTGTTTCCAGGGAGGGAAAACACATTAAATAAACCATTTTACTGAGCATATATATACATATATATATATATATACAGGGTGTCCAGCCTTAATGTGACCCCATAGCTAATTCCCGAACCATTCGGTTTAGATATGCACTTCCAATTTGAAAAATGTTTTAAAAAAGGTAAAGAATGTTTTTACGTGCTTTTCGAACCAAAAAACCCATTTACAAAAAAAATACAAAAATTAAATTTTTACACGGTCCCCAGGTCCTATCCCTTATATTTAGGAAAAGATGCAATACACAAAAACAAAGTAAACACAAAAAGTTTCATTTTATTACGATAAAAACTGACCAAGTTATGGAACTTTGAAAATCATACATTTCATCCATTTTCTCGGCCAATTGCAAGAAGCTAGTAAGAGACCGTCTCCAAAGTGAAATTAATTGGAACTCTGCCAGGAAACATTAGCTCTTGCACGTCACTCTTATGTAAATCGTTTTTAAATTTAAAAGTACACACATTACGTTAATATTACAATAACTGAGTACTTAAGAAACAAAATTTATTCTGTGTACGTGTAAAACATAGATAAAATAAAATATTTTGGACGAAGAAAACTTTTCAACAGCAGTTCCAAAAACTTACTTATTTGCCTGCGGCTTCAGACTGATTTGCTGCGGTACTGATCATGGCAAACGTTAAAAATCTGTTGTGTAGTTGCTTGCAATTGCATACAGTCGTATTCTAATATTACGAATTCTAGTACAGGAGAACGAGATGTATACAAATGAAGAATACTGCGAAATGGTACTGTTGTATGGGCAGTGAGGCAGCAAGAAACAGCAAATAACAGTGAGGCGGCAAGACTTTATGCCATTAAATTTCCCAGTCGAAGACATCCATCTTATTGTACAATTGCCCGTGCTGTTCAACGCTTGTATAGAACTGGGAGTTGTCATGGACGTATTCCCTTGTCTCGTGCCACACCTTCAAGCTTGCGGATACCCGCTGAGGATGTTCTAGGATATGCCCTGGCTCATCCTGAAATTAGTGTCCAGGATATTAGCAATGCTTGTTCCTACTCAAAATCGACGGTGTGGAACATATTACATACGTACGGCGCATTTCCTTATCGTCCAATCCTGGCGCAGGAGCTAATGCCAGGAGACCAGTTGTATACATCTCGTTCTCCCCTACTAGAATTCGTAATATTAGAATACGGCTGTATGCCATTGCAAGCGACTACACAACAAATTTTTAACGTTCGCCATGATCAGTATCGCAGCAAATCAGTCCGAAGCCGCAGGCAAATAAGTCTATTTTTTTGGAACTGCTTTTGAAAAATTTTCTTCGTCCAAAATATTTTATTTTATCTATGTTTTACACGTACACAGAATAAATTTTGTTTCTTAAGTACTCAATTATTGTAATATTAACGTAATCTATGTACTTTTAAATTTAAAAACGATTTACATAAGAGTGACGTGCAAGAGCGAAAATTTCCTGGCAGAGTTCCAATTAATTTCACTTTGGAGACGGTCTCTTACTAGCTTCTTGAAATTGGCCGAGAAAATGGATGAAATGTATGATTTTCAAAGTTCCATAACTTGGTCAGTTTTTATCGTAATAAAATGAAACTTTTTGTGTTTACTTTGTTTTTGTGTACTGCATCTTTTCCTAAATATAAGTGATAGGACCTGGGGACCGTATAAAAATGTAATTTTTGTAATTTTTTTCTAAATGGGTTTTTTGGTTCGAAAAGCACGTAAAAACATTCTTTACCCTTTTTAAAACATTTTTTAAATTGGAAGTGCATATCTAAACCGAACGGTTCGGGTTAGCTATTGGGTCACATTAAGGCTGGACACCCTGTATATACTAGCTGAAATACCCGTCCTTGACGGGTTAGTGAATGCAAATTTCCAAAAAGCAAGAACATTCGTCAGCATTGTAGGAGTACACAGAATGGATGTAGTATGTTGCCAAAGTAAAGAAAGCGAAGTTATAATTTTTATGTATTGTTAAAATATTACAGGTTAGAGAGTAACAAAGTAATATCATTTCATTCGCTTTAGTCGTAATTATGTGATGCGCGAATGAATATTTACGCATATTGAAATATTTTTCACAAAATCTCAAAATCTAATCAACAATTTTGAAAAATTTGAAGCCTAGAAGTTAAGTTGAGTGACAACCTATCATGTCACCCAATTTCGTTTCATTCCCTGCAGTCTTTATTTCGTGATGCTGGAACAAAATTTCAGCATTTTAAAACGATTTTCGCAAAATTTCAAAATGTAATTAAAATATTTTAAAGATTCAACGCCTATAAATTAAGATTAGCAGCTACCTATCATATCACTAAATTTCGTATTAGTCGATGATGTTTGAAGTGATGTTTGAAGAAATATAAACGTATTTTGAGAGAAGTTTCACAAAATCTCAAAATCTAATAAAAATGTTTAAAAAATTGGACATCTATAGTTTATGTTGAGCAACCATCTATCCTGTGACCAAATTTCATATCATTCGCTTTAGTCGTTATTACGTAATGCGGGAACAATGATTCACTCAGTTTTAAACGATTTTCACAAAATCTCGAAATCTGATCAATTTTTTTTAATTAGATGC
This sequence comes from Cheiracanthium punctorium, assembly GCA_038373885.1. NCBI lineage: Eukaryota > Metazoa > Arthropoda > Arachnida > Araneae > Cheiracanthiidae > Cheiracanthium > Cheiracanthium punctorium. The sequence continues at coordinate 25,704 of JAWZYV010013289.1, forward strand.
TGATAGTTTAAGGTGAATGACCACCTATCATTTCACCAAATATCATTTTTTCACCTTTGCAGTTATTACGTGATGTGCGAACACAAATTTACGCAGTTTGAAAGGATTTTCGCAAAATCTCAAAATCTAATCAAGATTTTTTTTTTAATTCGATGCCTATGTTTTAAGTTGAGTGAGCACCTATCATGACACCCAATTTCATACAATTCGCTTCAGTCGTTTTTACGTGATGCTTGAACAAAAATTTACGCAGTTTGAAAGGATTTTAGCAAAATCTCAAAATCCAATCAAGATTTTTTTAAAATTGGACGCCTATATTTTAAGTTGAGTGACCACCTATCATGACATTCAATTTTATATCATTCGCATCAGTCGTTTTTACGTGATGCTTGAACACAAATTTATGCAGTTTGAAAGGATTTTCGCAAAATCTCAAAATCCAATCAATATTTTTTTTAAATTCGACGCCTATGTTTTAAGTTGAGTGACCACCTATCATGACACTCAATTTCATATCATTCACTTCAGTCGTTTTTCTGGTAACTATACATAATCACATCATGTTTTGGGCTTTACAGACTCTGAGGAAAACATATTTAGCAGCTTTTCAAAATTATGTTTGTAATTAAAGATCTGAAAAAATTCCTTCTACCACCACCCAATACAGAAATTAGAAAATCACGTCAGGTAGTGTCACCCAGTAGAAAAGTCTGCATTTCAGTAATATTATTAATTTATTTTATTTAAAAAAGAAAAAGAAAATCTTTTTAACATTGGTAATTGATTCGATTGTGAATTACATTGAGCTGACGTCACTATGCCTTTTAAGACTACTAAAAGTCGAGCTTATTCTAGCATTGGTCCTTCCGTGTTATCAGAATTATCGTCTGCAGGAGGCCTTGAGTTTAGAATTAATAGGTGGCATTTTAGTCTGTTGCTTAGGTTTTTGAATTTAATTACTTTAACTCACTCAGCTGAAAATGTTCTTCATTTTGAATGTTGCAAAATCACTTTTGAAACGTGATGCATTAAAAATTTCCCATTTACTCATTTAATTTTGTATTTAACCATGCTACAACCGTAACATTACGTAACATATGCATGCTGCAAAATAAAATTACGTTCCGATTGCATTTCGCTATTTTTGGTATATTTCTTTTTATTTATTAATTTTTTTTTAGATTTTAGAACAAAGTTTTAGATACCTAATACGAATGTAGTAAAATCTAAATCAATACGGTAAAATCTTCTTCCAGACGCAATCATACCTTAGTTAAGCACTCCCAAGGGTAAAATAAATCATTTGAAATCTAAAATGCTTTTTTTTATTAACGAAAACGCTGGAATGTTTTTTCAGTGGCAATCAAATCTAGTTCAATCATAGCACAAGGAATAAAATGGCGGCTTTCACAAGGGTTGCCATATATTCACAGAACGTTGCCAAGGATATGACTGGTATAAAAAAAAGGGTCATCTTTAATATTGAACTCCTGGTATCCAAACGATCTTGCTATTTGAAAATAGTTAACTTTATGTTAACACACGTATTTATTTCTCGTGAATCTTAACTTGGCGTAATTCCAACTTCATGTTTTTTCGAATCCAACATACTTTTAAGAGCTTTCCTGCTTTGTTGCGAAAGCATAAATCGTTTTTTGCTGGAGCAAGGTCACCAAATATGGTAAGCTAGATGCTCATTTCTTCTGTTTTTAATTAATATCTTCTAAATAATTGGAATTTCAAAATTTTTTTTACGGCACAGGCTTTTTTTTTTTTACCTATTTAGCCTCTGTGCTAAATTTGACCCGGATCCGACAAGCTCTCTGGCTACCTATAGCGAGCACACACACACATACATCTCATTAGCATACTATGCTACTATTAAAGAGGATATATACATATCCCAGACAGCACAGCAAACTTGCATCAAACTTGCAGCAAGCTTGATTTATCAAGTCAATAAGCTTGAATTAAGCTTGAAAATTCCAGGCGTGTAAGCTTGATGCAAGCTTGAATCAAGTGTTCTAGTTTACACTTGCCCAGCTTGCATTAAGCTTGACATTTCAAGCTTGAATCAAGCTTGACATGTCAAGCTTAAAAAATTTTCCAAAAAAAATTTTTCTAAATACACGGGGCACCCGCACCCCACATACTTTAATTTTTTCCCCCCTCTATGCTGTAATTTTAAGCTGTTTCCATCGAGTGTCCGTGGTTAGAATAGAACCCGGGACCTTTTGATTCGTAGCCGAGCGCGTTATGCATTCAGCCACCGGAGCCTTGTGCAGCCATGACTAAAGTTTGAAGTGAATTATTAAGCGGTTTTCTGGCCAGATTGATAAGTGGGCGATATGCTATTTGTTTTTTTTTTATGTTTCCATGGTATGCATCAAAATTAAAATAATTTTATGTGTGATTTAGAGACTCTACTAATAGGGAAATAAACATAATATAAACTTAAGAGCAACACATGTTTTAAAACTTTCGCAACACTCATGAGCAATACTGCCGCTGGCCAAAATCGAGACAAACGACTGATTTTGAAATCAATTTCGTAGTATAATTGTATTTTATTTTGAAGAATTTCCATATTTGGAAATATAGAATGGGTTTACTTACTTAACACAAATTTTGTGTTAAGTAATCTGAAATCAAAGAAACAGATAGTTAAACGTTACTTCGAAATGCTATATCACAGTTGCTAACATAACATGTATGGCATACAAACACTTTAGTCATTTTTGTAAATATTTCTTATAATAACAAATAATTGAAAATTTTTGCTATTTTTTAATGCTAAAAATTCTCTTTACAAATGTGGTTAGCTATTTTCCTACATATTGGTATGCTATATCGATATACAGCATTTCGAAGAATTAAAAATGAGTTCAAATTAATTTATACAAATGTAAATTTGAATTATTTTCATTGTTCATACTTTAAAATTAAAAAAATTATTTAACTTCTGAATTTTTTTTTATCCTTTGTAATTTTATTTTAAAACTACAAAAGTGTAAGATGTAAGATTTTTGGGCCCTAAAATCTGTAGGCCCTGGGCAGTTCCCGTTTGCGTTGCCGGTAATATGGCACTGGTAATAAAATAAACACATCTTTTACGAACTTTCAGCAAATTTGAGGACGCTAGACAATTAATGTCCATTCTCTTTCACAGATGGCGCCATCAACGCTCCTTTAAAAAGGATTAATCAAGCGAGTAGCAATTGCCAAGCTTAAATCAAGCTGTATTTAAGCTTGACAATTCAACTTGACTCCTGCAAGCTTGCTGCCAGCTTAGAATGAGTTGAACTGTCAAGCTTTAATTAATGCGTCAAATTCAAAGAAATGTCAAGCTTAATTTAAGCTTATGTGCTGTCTGGGATACTTATATATATAAGCATAAAATAAAGTATCCTCTCAAAATACAAAATTTTTGTTAGTTTCCTTCAAACTTCTATAGGGGCATAAGAACTTTCGTTTTCAAACAAAGGATTTGTCTCTTGATCTAAATTTAGTAAAAACGCAATTGATATATTTCTCCTCGTTCTATCATCTCATGTTTGTTTCGAAACCTTATACTAATTTTCTGGGGCTATGAGACTCGGGCATTTAAATAGACAATAAATTCACCTTAACATGTGATTACTGTATAAGTCACGTAGCCTGCACTTATATAATTCAAAACATGGTCCACGGAACGTTAATACCTTGAGTTAATAAAATATATCTTAAACCAGAAGTGTAAATAATTTACTTCGGCAGCCACAGCCCCGACAGTACCGGAGCTTGCCCGGCTACGAAGTAGCAACGACGGCTGCGGGTCATCGTTCAACGAAAGCCAGCGTCACGTCTGAGCTGCCTGCACTGCCCAGCACTGATATATTTCAGAAGTCGGCAGAGATATATGTTTTTTCGCCAGTGGCGTAGTGAGGGGGTGCAAGGGGGGGGGTCTATCATGTCCCGGGCGCCATTCGCAGAGGAGCGCAAAATCATTCCAAAGAAAATTTGACAAACGACAGGAAGGGAGGGCGAAAAAAATGTATCGTGTCCTGGGTGTTAGTTTTGCTTGCTATGCCACCGCCTGTCGTGGAAGAAAAAAAAATTGTTTCCGATTGCAGAGCCTCTGGTGCATGATTAGGTTATCTTCACGGCTTAGAGTTGTCCGAACCACCTAATTATGTGCTTCGTACAAAATCTGTTCGCCTTCCAACACAGCATCGAGTGCAGCCTCACATGTGAATATTTTACACCGTTTTTCTTAAAATTCGTATCCGAAGTGTCTGCGAATCGATGAAAAACAGAACTGCATGGCATCCGCTTTTTCTGCATAAATGTGATATTCCATATATGAAGTTCGTTTTCTCCCAGTCAGTGTGTCTCCATTTTTCAACCATAATCGAAATCGGAAATGTTTTTCAACATTAAATGATTGAAAATCATTGACGTGTTTGTGGTTTTTGCATTCCTCTTTTTTATTTGTGTATGACGAAGTAATTGCTTCTGGTTTTAATATTTAGAATATTTATGGTTTTCAATGCCTGCGTTACATACGTCATTATTTTGAAAATTTATTATTTTTGAAACTGATATTATGGTTTGATTATTTTGTGATTAATTAGTTTAAAGTGTTAACATATTAAAAGTTAATTATTTTTTATTGAGTATTTGATTGGTATATTTTATTATTATTGTATGTTTATGTGTAAGACTTCAAAATGAGGACTAATGAGAATAAAGAAACAAAATCACATGATCAATCGTTTTCAATTAGTACTAACTCTGAAAATTATTCTAATAAACAAAATGGAACGCAAAACGAAAGCTTTAATTGTATAAGCATAGAAATGAGAAATTATCTCTTTTGACTCCCAAAGGGGAATGAAATTAGAGAAGTGGTTGAAATGTTTTGAAGACATATGTTCCCAACTACAGCTCTCAGATGAATGGAAAGCAAGGGCGGATTAAAGGGGGAGGCAGAGGGGGCGACCGCCCCCCCCCGAGACAAAAGAAATTAATGTAAAAGATCTGTCAGAGTCACAAGGTTTCGTTCGGACGTCCAAGAGAAGAAGCCAGGTAAATGCAAATGTACGCCCGAGAGATGGTGTGGCTGTATATAAGGACGTTTAAACTTCATGTGTTGTTCGGTTCAGTGCAACAGAACGGTTGCCGTTGTTCCCGCTCCTAAAGTTTGTTCCCGCTCCTAAAGTTTGACGGGACGAATTATCGGCGATGGTCATCGAATATGCGTGCAGCGTTAATGGGAGTTGGAGCCTGGCGGATTGTCACCGGTGAAATTCCTGCAGCTGACGACGGGGAAAGATCTACAGGTCTCGCTGACGGAAAGGATGGAAGTTCAAGCACCGGCATCGACAGCAAGGAGCGCGACCTTTACTTACGTCTCAACGAGAAGGGTTTTGCTCTCATTTACGGCAGTTTAGAAGAAAGGCATCAACTTCTACTGGATGATGTAAGTTCCTGTAAAATTGCCTGGAAGATCATGAAGGACAATTTCGATATGGACAGTCGTGCTAAACTAGTAAGACTTTTAGATGAATTTTTTTGCATAAAGTTTGATTCAGATAATGAAACTATTGGTATGTTTATTGAAAGAGTAAAGCAAGCAGCGTCCAGATGTAATGAAAGCAAACATAAGTTAGACGATTTCTATATAAGTTTTCAATTAATTAGAAATTTACCAGATGAATATAATGGTGTTGTTCAGAATTTGTATACTGTAAAAGATGAGGAATTTACTGTCGAAAAAATTACAGAAGCATTACTTTTAGAGAACAGTCGTTTAAGTTTAACGCAATACGATAAAGTGAAAAGTGAAAATATGAATGTACTTTTAACTAAGCGGAATAGGTATAACGATAGTCGTAAATTACAAAATTTGCTAGGGAAACGGAATTCCGCTAAAATTGGCCCTTGTTTTTCCTGCCACGAATTCGGACATTTAAAATTCAATTGTAAAGTAAAACCTAAGTTTCGTAAACAAGATCAAAAATTTAAAGATGGGTCGTGCAATATAACTGAAGCACATTTCGGGAATAATGTTGGTATTGCATCAAATATTGCTACTCCCTCCCCTTCTTCATTTAATTCACCATTCACTTTTACTTTAGATACAGGTGCAACAAATCATTTTACAAACGACCGAACACATTTAATGAACTTTAAAGTAATAGAAAATCAAAGTTTATCTGTAGCTATTCGGAATGGAAGCGCGCCTATTAAAGGAATAGGGAATATTAAGTTTAAGGTAAATTGCGATGGTCAGTTCAATGTCGTAACTTTATATAATGTACTTTATGCTCCTGATTTAAAAAGAAATCTCCTTTCAGGAATAAGGCTTGATAAGTGCGATTATAAAACTATTTGCGGTAGAGGTAGAGCCGATGTATTCTTTCCTGATGGGGTTAAGTGGATTTCATTTAAATTATCTGATCAATTTTATGAAGTAAATGTGATTTGGGATAGCGAATTAGAAAAAGTAATTAAGTGTGATGAAAAAGGCGAAGTGGAAAATGTTAGCGTAAGCCAGACATCTCACGATGAAATTTGGACATGGCATCGTAGATTAGCACATTGTAATTTTAAAAAGCTATCAGATATGTCTAGACATGGAGCTGTACGGGATTTAACGAAAATTCCCCCTTCTAAAGAAATTTGCAATATTTGTCAGGAAGCTAAATCAAAGCGGGCATCTTTTCCTGAATTGGAAAAAACGCGGATAGACTGTCAATTACAACGAGTACATATGGATGTATGGGGACCTTCCCCTGTTAAAACCAAAAGTGGATTTAAATATTTTGTTTCCATGATTGATGAGTACTCCGGTAGAGTTTGGATTTATCCTCTGAAACAAAAATCGGATGTATTTGAAAAGTTTAAATTATTTTTAACGATGGTTGAAAAGCAAACGGAAAGGGAGTTGAAAAGTATTAGAACAGATAATGGTTTAGAGTTTGGTCATGATAATTTGACGCAATTCTTAATGTCTCGCGGAATAAAACATGAGAGGACTGTTATATATACACCAGAAATGGGTGGTATAGCTGAACGATTTAATGGTTATGCATTTGATGCAGTAAGGGCACTACTATTAGAATCAAAACTCAAGAAAACATTTTGGCTTGAAGCCTTGTTTACCTACATTCATGTTAGAAATCGTTGTACTGTAGGGAAGAAATGTAAAAGTCCCTTAGAACTTTGGTATGGCTCAAAACTCTCGGTGAAACATTTACGAGTATTTGGCTGTTTAGCATACGCACATTTACCGAAGCAAAAGCGTGATAAACTGTCTGCAAGATCAATCCCGGGTATTATGATGGGGTATGCAATTAACACAAGAGGTTATAGAATCTACATCCCCTCCACTCAAAAGGTAATTGAAACGGTTCATGTAAAATTCGATGAAACGAAGATGGCTATGGATGTTTTGGGAGAATTAAATAACACACCTACACAAATTGAAACATTCCCTCATGAAAAGAATTTAACAATAGCAATTCCAATAATAGATCCAGAAACTACGTTAAATTTTAATTCAAAAGAGCGTGAGTTAGACGAACCTCTTGACTGGAAACGTGAAATTAAAACAAATAAATGGGGACGTACATATGTTTATTACTACCCAAAATTTCCAGACAAGTCAATTCGTCTTAGAAGTTTAAATGATGTAAAAAAAAATATTGTTCAGAAAACGGAGTTGTATTTAAACCTGAAAATTTTAACTTTTCTAGTAAGCCCTCCCCTCAAGAAAAAGAGGAGGGAGATCAAACTGATAGTGACACTATGGATTCATTTTCAGAAACCGAAATAAATTTAGTTGAAGTTAAAATTCCATGTCATTACGAAGAATCTCAACAATTGCCCGAGAAACAAAAATGGTTTGAGGCAATGCAAAATGAATTAAAAACTTTACAAGATAGATATGCTTATAACATAGTTCCCAAACCAAGTGGAATTAAAGTATTGGGAAGTAAATGGGTATATACGTTGAAAAAAGATTTTGAGGGAAAAATTAAACATTTCAAAGCCCGTTTAGTAGCTCAGGGATATCGGCAGATTGAAGGTATTGATTATAAAGAAGTATTTTCTCCCGTTGTAAATTTTACCTTAGTAAGGTTATTTATGTCAATTCTTGTTGTTCGAAAAGGATGGATTTCACGACATTTAGATATAAAGAATGCATATTTATATAGTACATTAAATGAAGAGGTGTATATAAATCAACCACCACGTTTTCAAAATAAAATGTTTCCTAATCATGTATTTAAATTGAAAAAGGCTTTATATGGCCTGCATCAGTCTGGTAAAGAATGGTTCATAAAACTAGACAAAACTTTCCTGGAATTAGGATTTCAAAAGTTGGAAAATTGTAACAGTGTGTATCAATTTAAATGGATTGTTCTTATACTTTTATATGTTGATGATTTTGCTGTATTTGCTAAAAATGAGGACATTATGCAAAAAGTATTTGAGTTGATTAAATTAAAGTTTGAATTTAAAAATTTAGGTATAATTTCAACATTTTTGGGTGTTCAGTTTGAATATCTTAATGGTGATTTAATTATGCACCAGAAAACCTATATATCAAAATTGAAAGAAACCTATCCGGACATTCCAGATAATAAAGTTAAAGTACCTATGAGTTCTGGGGTAGTTATTAAAAAGTCCGGAGAAGATGAGGGTATTTCTGAAAATCCGTATAGAAATTTAATCGGATCCCTCCTCTTTTTGGCAAGTAGGACAAGACCAGATATAAGTTTTCCAGTTATTTTACTGTCCCAATATTCTAGTAAACCAACAGAGACTCACTGGAGATTATTGTGTCAAGTACTTCAATATGTAATAGGAACTATCGATTACTGTATAAATTTAAGTAAATGTACAAATTATGATATAATTGCATTTTCCGATGCTAGTTGGGCATCCGATAGGGATGATAGAAAATAAATAAGTGGTTACATTGTTTTAATTGTAAATGTTCCAATCTCATGGAAAACGTGTAAACAAAAATGTGTCGCACTTTCCAGCATGGAAGCTGAAGTTATTGCCCTTTCGAGAGACTGTAAAAGAAATTATTTGGTTGACTAAAATACTCGAAAGTTGTTCAAATTTAAATTTACCTCAGTCTTTACCGAAAGTTTATTGCGATAATCAAAGTGCCATACATTTTTCTAAAAATTGCAATGATAGTCAAAGAACTAAACACATTGATACAAGGTATTTTTATATAAAGGAACTGTTGGAAATGAAAAAATTTAATTTATTGTATGTATCTGGTAATCAAAATTTAGCAGACATATTGACAAAAGCTTTGCTATGTGAAAAGTTTAATTTTTATTGTAATTGGATGATGGATTCAAGTTTCTTCGACCGTCGGTACGATGGGGCCGGATTGTCAGAGTCACAAGGTTTCGTTCCGACGTCCAAGAGAAGAAGCTAGGTAAATGCAAATGTACGCCCGAGAGATGGCGTGGCTGTATATAAGGACGTTTAAACTTCATGTGTTTTTCGGTTCAGTGCAACAGAACGGTTGCCGTTGTGTACCTGTATATTGTTCGTTAAAATATGTTCTTTTTAGTTTAAAGCAGTTGACTGGTGTCGCTTTATTTAACAACCACTCCGTCAAGATCCTATTTTACTTCCATAGAATGGACGTATCTAACTACCTTCTCCAATCTTCTAACTAACCGCCCCCTCTCCCGAGAAACTTACATTAATCCGCCACGGATGGAAAGTACAAAACTTTTCAAAAATTTTTAAAAGGCAATGCCTTAACTGCCTTTGCCAGCTCAAGTTTACACATTCAGAATTGGATAGAACTTAAAGATACTTTGCAGGAGATGTTTTTTTCCGCAGACAGTGTCGACTTTTCAGAATTCTCTAATTTAAAATATAAGATGAGATATGATTTAAAAACATATTTTCATAAAAAAATTGAAACAGGGCCGTAACCAGAGGGACGGGGGGGGGCTATGGGGGCTGAGCCCCACCTAAGATTTTCAAAACTTTTTGTAAATTTACTGATAAATACGAAAGTTTAGGAACGAATCTTTACGATCTTAACGATCTTTAAATTTCACATCATTAAAATACACTCTATAACAAAAAAATCGACGCACTAAGAAACAATCATCCGATTGCTTTGAAATTTCGTATGTATGAAATTTTTGAACAGATATGCAAATGATTCAAATTTGGTGTCCAATGAATGAATAGTTTGATCTCTAGCGCATCGGAACTGCGCATCCAGCAGACGTATATAAGGAGCAGTTCTTCAACGGTTGTTAAAACTTTCGGTTTGATTGCGATTCAGATGACCTTTCAACAACTTAAAAAATGCCTCGCTGCAGGATTCGTGCTCATTACGAGCAACTGTCAGAGTTTGACAGAGGTCGTATCATTGGATTGAAAGAGGCCGGTTGGACTAATCGGAGAATCGCTCGTCATTTGAGTCGAAGCGATGCGACGATTCGAAGATGCTGGCAAGGATGGGTGGCAAATGGCAGAGTGCAGCGTCAGGATGGTAGCGGCCGACCTAGGGCTACAACAGATCGTGAGAACAGAATGATGGTCCGATCAGCTGTCAGAGCGCCTTCTTCATCTCCATCAACCATCAGGCGTTCAACCCAAACACCAGTGTCCATCATGACCATTCACAGACGGTTGAGAGAGCGAAATCTACGCTCGCGTCGACCGTTACGCCACCTGCCACTCACGCCTGCACACTGCCGAGCCAGATTACAGTGGTGCAGGGCTCGATCAGGTTGGAATGATGCCGACTGGGGACGTTTAGTCTTTAGCGACGAATCCCGCTTCCAACTGTGTCCTGACGATCATCGAAGACGTGTTGGGAGACGCACAGGGCAGAGGGGGGATCCTGCTTTCACTATTGCACGCCACACCGGCCCTCAACAAGGCATTATGGTCTGGGGTGCTATTTTCTTTTAAAGCCGGACCCCTTTGGTCGTCATTAGAGGTACACTTACTGCACAGCGGTACGTGGACGACATCCTAAGACCTGTTTTGCTACCGTTCCTTTTGCAGTGCCCTGGGCTGGTTTTTCAGCAAGACAATGCCAGACCACATACGGATCGTGTTGCTCTAAACTGTCTGCAAGCTTGTCATACTCTTCCTTGGCCTGCCAGATCGCCAGATCTCTCTCCCATCGAGCATGTCTGGGATATGATGAGAAGGCGATTGCATCTGGCACGGACTGTTGATGACCTCGTTGGACAATTGGAGCGAATTTGGCAGGAAATACCGCGGGAGACCATCCGGGAGCTTTATCGGTCTGTGCCACGCCGTGTGGCAGCTTGTATCCAGGCTAGCGGCGGGTCAACACCTTATTGAACTAGTTACTGTAACTCTGAAATAAATTATTCAATTGTTCTGAAATTTTAATCATTTACTATTCTGTACATTGTCTTCCTATCCACCAATATTCGTCTCAATCGGACACCTCCTTCTTGGTGCGTCGATGTATTTGTTATAGAGTGTATCCCTCGTTTGGGGGAGGGGTTCTAATCACAATGGTTAGATTTCTATAAATACAGTTAATTATTTTGCTCCTCTTGGTTTCATGTAGCGCCGGATTTTGGATTTTTCCCAGAACACAAAACTGCCGCTCTTCCTTTAAGTTTGTTTCCCAGGGCAACGATTTTGAGGGGGAGTAAAAACTTAAAACTTTCAGCATGTTAAGATTGCATTCAAAATGGTGGCTAACAATTTAAACTGCTGTAAGGAATGATAATATAAAAAATTTGAACTAAATCGTTTTCTAAAAATAAAATCATCACAGGATTAAGTAACATGGTACGTCTCCATTTTTGTTTTACCTGACGCATAAAGTTGTAACAGTCCAACAGTGCTGGAAAGGGTCCCCACACGTAAATATTTAAGCAAGGTTCCAGCAATTATACTTTTGTGTTAGGATAGTTGACACATCCTTCAGATTAATGGGTAAAAAGAAAAACCAACAGGTACTCTTAAACTGATCACCTTGTATAATACGTAGGTTGCCTTTTATGATTTTTACAAATGACCAATAGGAGGTGCTACTGAAACTTATCTTCAGGATATTCGTAATGTTCACTTTTTTTAAATCTAGGAATCAGTGGGATTACAGACATTGCCTGCGCATTTTGTTTACACGAGTGTTCTAAAGAAGCCAGTGAGAGAAAAAAAAATGGAAATAATTCGTGAAAGTTTCTGTCGGATGATTTTTTATGATTTTAAGAAAGGCCTCACTCGACAAGAATACTTAGTATTACTTCGTGAAGCTATTGGTAATGAAGCACCATCAGAAAAGACTGTTTACAATTGGTTTGCAGAATTTCGTCGTGGTCGTGCGCCCGTCAGTGATGAATCTCGTGAAGAACGACCAAAATCGGTAGTGATTCCAGACAACATCGATGCTATGCGCAACATGATTGAAGAAGATCGGCATGTCGCATATCGTGATATAGAAGCCTCCCTTACTCTGATCATATCACAGACTGCAATACATTCGATTTTGCACGGACATTTAGCTGTTAAAAAGATTTGTTCCAGATGGATTCTCCACAATTTGACAGAAGCTCAAAAAGAGGCTTGTGAAAATTGGCGTAAGGAAATGCTAAAAAAAAAAATCCAATTTGGAACTGCAAAATCCGTATACAACGCCGTTACAGGTGACGAAACTTGGATATATTTGTATGAGCTGGAAACTAAACAACAATCCACTCTTTGGGTGTTTCCAGATTAACCTAATCCCATGCAAGTTGTTCATTCATCAAGCACTTCCAAGAAAATGCTTGCTTGTTTCTTCAGCCTTACAGGACATACCGCAACCATTCCTTTAGAGGATCGAAAAACTGTTAACGCTAAATGGTAAACAGAAATTTGTTTGCCAAAAGTCATCAAAGAAATCAGGAAAAACAACAAAAATCGACGCATCATTCTTCATCTTGACAACGCCAGCTCCCACACAGAACGTGAAACAATTGATTATTTGAAGGATTAAAATATCAAATTAATGTCTCATTGCCTATATGTTCTCCTGATTTGTCACCTAACGACTTTTTCTTGTTCCCTTATATCAAACAAAAAATGCATGGGCAGCGATTTTCATCACCTCGAGAAGCTGTTGATACCTTTCAAAACCATGTTTCGAGATATCAATTTCAGCGTGAAAAAACTGTTTCAAGAATTGGTTTGAACTGGTGGAAAAGTGTATAAATCTTAAAGGTGAATATTTTGAAAAGCGATAAAACAGTTTGCTCCCCAAAAATTATTTTTCTTCCTAATTTTTGTAAAAGCTTTAAAGGCAACTCTCGTATTTATATTTTGCTTTATTTAGATATTTACAATGAAAAATAAATGCACTTTTTAGTAAATTTTCATTCCAAATTTTAACAGTAAAATTTATTTTATTGATCTTCTTTAATTGGGTAGCATTTAATGGACTACAAAAACGTGCAATTAACTAGCAACTATACCTTATAAATTATTCTTGCACAAAAAATTACTCTAACCGATATCCAGTACTGTGCTCAACTGTATTCGCTCAAAATGTCATTTGAATATTTTTCATGGAATCTCAATGAAAATGTTATCTCTCTATTCTAAAAAAAAATAAAGTCCGTTGTCGTTGCTGGCGCTGTCAAAGCTTGTTGGCCTATCTCCTCCTAAACCGTGGGGATTTAAGTTTCGACTAAGGTCCCCACAGATTCGAAAAATTCAGAGGAACCTGATAAGCTGACTTAAATTTCGAAAATCGAATTATTTTAGAAGATATTAATAAAAAAATGAAAAAATAAACAGAATGGTTACCAGATTTGGCATAAAATCATTCATTCCTTTGCAACAAAGCGTTTCCAAGTATGTAGTATCACGTGAAATTGTCAAACATGAAGTAGAAATACACCCATTTTATGCCAAAATAAAAACTATATGAAATAAGTAACTCAAAATGTGTTACACAAAGTTGACAATTTTCAAATAGTAAGTTCGCTTAGACAACAGGAGTTTAGAATTAGCGATTATTCGTTTTTCCAAAACAGAATAACTAATATCTTGAAAATGAAAAATAATTAAAATGCAGATTATTTTAAAGCCGGTTCCGTCCAGCTGGATTATTTGCTACCAGTAAAAATATTTGGCGGCGTTAACTATGCCATTATAGCAGTTATAGTACCCTTTGAATATTTGCTAGCGCAACGAGATGGTATAATTCGTGGTGCTAAGTACGCCACTCTGCAAACGATTATGAAAATGAAAATATGGATAACGGTTTTCCGTTAACCTTAAATGAACAGTAATTATAGGTTGTGAGCATGTGTAAATCGCCAAATAATGAAAAGTCGCCATTGGTGGAAAGCTATCCTAGGTGTTCCGTAGCTTTTATTAACTTTACATGTACGCAAGTCTCCAAATAATGAAAAATCGCCATGGGTAGTAAATTTGCAAGGTGTCCAATAGGTTTTACATTATTAAAAATACAGCTGAAACAGATGTTCTGATTTTATTACACTTTAGCTCCAAATTAATATAACTTTTGAATGGCAACATTAAATATCATTGTGTTTCTGAGGAGTGCAAATAATTTTTCCAGCGATTATAAACGGAGTCCGCACCCCAGGTGGAGTATAGCTCAGGACCCGTACAACACGGATTCCCATAACAAAATATCTTCCGTGTTATGAGGGGGAGGGGATCTACTATAGTGTGAAGTTTAAATTTTTATGTACCAATGAACATGCAAAAACGAAGCAATGCGTAGCTCAGTAACATTCTATCTGATACAATCTTCGGGCTTTGTCTGTTGAAATTATGTCTTTTTTACGAATAAGCCTTATTAGGGGCCGAATGCCTCATACGAAAAGCGAGCGTAGCGAGTCTGGGGGCCTTGGCTCCTAGTTAACATAATGAATGTTAAATATTTTTAAATTACTGTGTTTTGTGAAGCACATACTCTAGAAAAAAAATATACAAACTGAAAAACAGTTTCTTCCCCCGCCCCCTCGATTACTAATACTTATATTTGGTCGGCCCCTCGAACTAGATTCTAAGCCCTACCTAACATTTCATCCTGTTTACGGCCCTGAGTTGAAATAGGGAATAAGTTAGGATTATCTAAAAAAATAATTATAGGGAGTATTCACCTGACGTCATAATTGTAAGAGCGCCACGCAGCGGTGAAATTCGTAAGCTAGTTTTTTACAGCAAAACCGTATCAGTGCGTTCATTTTAGGTAAACAAGCGGTATATTTGAGGTTTAGCTTGACAAATAAGTTTTAATAATGTTGATGTGCGCCGAAATAAGTTGTAATAACCGTTCTGTGCGAAAAAATAATGTATCGTATATCGGTTTTGCTCGTATAATTTTTAATAATGGATTAAAATACAAGTGACTTAACATTTGGTTTCTGTTTTCGTCCAATAACTTTAAATAAAGGAGTAAAACTGCATGAGACTTTGTATTTTTGAAACTTCCCATTTTATTCAGCTGTTTTTAACAAAAATCTATTGTACCATAAAGTTTGGCATTCCTTATTTTAATCAATAAATCGTGATGACTCTGTTTGCTTTATAAAGTATTAAAGAGTACAGCGCATACTTTTGTCTGATGAACAAGTAACTTAATCTTGGATATGTATACGAATAATTCAGTATTTTAAACCCATGTGCTTGCTTGCCTTCCCTTCCATGATAGTTCATTGATTGGATATTCGCCATACCATCATTTTTTTTACTAACAAGTCCAGTTGTAAAATGGTTGTGGAAGGGTTTTGAAGACTTGTAAGCAAGCTTTTTTTCACGTGTCACAGAGATGTAGCTAAAACCAAATAGTTGCACTTGTCTATGTAAGTAATATGGAACCAAATACATATATTTTCCTTGTACGAATCATCAATATACGGATCAATCTATGCAATTTTGCCAATTTTATTACTATAATGCTTTTTAGTACTATCTTCCAAATTAATATAATAATTTGAATTAGTTTTTACAAAATTATAATTGCTTTTAAATTAATAATATATCAGCTCACAGCACAACTTCAGAGGTTTGTTCGTGCAAAGCTGTCGTCTGCATTTCGAAGCTAGTGTTGCCAGATACTAAAGTGTGACGTAGGTGAATACACCCTATTGAAGGCCTCACCGAAGGATTAACCTCTCATTTAAGGTTGACAATCGCTGCAAATCCGCCGTAATGTTATATATATATATATATATACATATATGTTAGGGTGCTTAAGAAGTCAATGGTAAAAAATGAACTTTGTATTTTTGTTGGTCTAACCCTCTCATTTTGTGCCACTATGCATAATAATAAATTGTGTAAAACTTTGGTAAAATATATTTATATTTAGAGGTCGCGCAGAGGAGTATTCAAATTTCGCAATATTGACAAAAATGCCCAAGGATGCGTAATTAATAATAAAGTTACATTATATATTTTTTATATCTGTGAAAAACGAAAATACACAATAAGAAAAAAAATGAGAAACAAAAGAAATACAGGGAAAAACATGAAATACAAATCAAATGCAGAAAAAATGTAAAACATATCAGATAAATGCAATATATAATCACTGTTTTTGTTTGTATTACTTATTCATATTCGTATCTAGTCGCCAATTCAGGGCGACTAGATACGTCGCACAGTGGAGTATTTGAGTCAAAATTCGGGCCAAAAATATTTTTCAGGTATTTTAACGTTAAAATCATTACTGTTGACTTTTGACTGACTTTTTAGTACTATATACTTCTTAAATTACATAAAAAAAGCGTGTTGTCGCCAAATTTAGCGATGTATCGCCAAGCGACTCGAAGTTGGTTTCTAACAAATGTCTTGTCCGGGGTGTGTCCCTTACTGGGAAGTACTGCTATTTTATAATACCACTTATAAATGTAATACCACGAGGCTGTAGATCTAACGGTCTGGAGTTTTGGGGATTTTCTCCATATGTCACGTGAATACGCATTAGAACCCCTTAAAAAGCCACCGCCCAAGGCAACCTTTCCGCTAGGCAAATAGCCACGTAGCTGTGCCTTAATCACAATAAAAATACACAAATGTAATACTTTACTTATAAATATAATACTACTTATCTATAAATCAATTTTTATCATAAAAGTTTTTAGATTTTGCACTTTTCTAAATGTAGTTACTAAGGGATCTTAGTTTTCTAATGACTTCTGAAGATTAACTTTTTCATTCCGATTCTTTTGAACTCTGATATTGTCTTCACTCAGAATCACTTTCCTCTTCTTCTTCTTTTTTTTTCTTTTTTTCTTTTTTTTTTCTTCCTTTTTTTTTTTTTTTTTTTTTTTTTTTTTGAGAGCGAGAGAGACCACCATCGGGCCCCTCTGGAAGAAGAAGTTGTAGGGTCTCACTGCTATAAGGCTTGCTCTTTTTCCTTGGCCTTTGTCTAGAGCAGCTAAAAGGACGCTGTTTAAAAGAAGCCTCCTTGCAAGCCCACAAAATCTTATTGCAAGCTGGAGGAGAAAGTAATTTATTTCAAGCTAGCACTTCAAAATGACTTAAAGAGCTAGCATGTGTTTCTGTTTACACACTCACACTTCCATGACCCGAAGTCACAGTTGCCAACCTTTGAGAACCAAAAAAGGTGAGTTTTTGCTTTGGACACAATTTACGACATAAATGGAAAACGGAGCTGTAAATAGATGGCGATATATCGCCAAACGACTCGAAGTTGGTTTCTAACAAATGTCTTGTCCGGGGTGTGTCCCTTACTGGGAAGTACTGCTATTTTATAATACCACTTATAAATGTAATACCACGAGGCTGTAGATCTAACGGTCTGGAGTTTTGGGGATTTTCTCCAGATGTCACGTGAATACGCATTAGAACCCCTTAAAAAGCCACCGCCCAAGGCAACCTTCCCGTTAGGCAAATAGCCGTGTAGCTGTGCCTTAATCACAATAAAAATACACAAATGTAATACTTTACTTATAATAATACTTATAAATATAATACTACTTATTTATAAATCAATTTTTATCATAAAAGTTTTTAGATTTTTCACTTTTCTAAATGTAGTTACTAAGGGATCTTAGTTTTCTAATGACTTCTGAATATTAACTTTTTCATTCCGATTCTTTTGAACTCTGATATTCGTCTTCACTCAGAATCACTTTCCTCGTCTTTTTTTTTTTTTCTTATTTCTTTTTTTTTTTTCGTTTTTTTTTTCTTTTTTTTTTTTTTTGAGAGCGAGAGAGACCACCATCGGGCCGCTCTGGAAGAAGTTGTAGGGTCTCACTGCTATAAGGCTTGCTCTTTTTCCTTGGCCTTTGTCTAGAGCAGCTAAAAGGACACTGCTTAAAAGAAGCCTCCTTGCAAACCCACAAAATCTCATTGCAAGCTGGAGGAGAAAGTAATTTATTTCAAGCCAGCACATCAAAATTACTTAAAGAGCTAGCACGTGTTTCTGTTTACACACTCACACTTCCATGACCCGAAGTCACAGTTGCCAACCTTTGAGAACCAGAAATGGAGAGTTTTTGCTTTGGACACAATTTACGACATAAATGGAAAACTAAGCTGTAAATAGATGGGAATATTTACAGGACTAAGAAAGGGCAATTTTGGAATATGTAGAAATTTTCTTCTTATAGCAAATTTACATCGGGAAAATAAGAAATCACATACTGAATTTAAAATAATGATGTTAAATCTTAACTGAAATGAAATTTTATATACCTTTATCCAAACACTTGCACATAATTTATAGTTTATGAGAAATACAAGCGCGTTTGTTTGTATCCCTTTTGCGATCACCCGTCAAAAAATTATCGATAAAATAAAAATGGCGCTATATAAATAATTTTTTTTATAAAAATTGTGGATGTTGGGGGAACATTTTTTTTCTTGGAATAGACTGTACTACAGTCTACTGTAATAATTAATAATAATACTGTAATAATTACGATTATAGTTGAAATTAGGCGCGACAAGCCCCGACAGCCCTTCAAAAAGCTTTTTGAACTGTGGATTTTTGAAAAAAAAATTAGAAAAAAAAAGTTAATTTTTTTAAAAATAAAGTCATATTATTTTTTTCAAGCTAATAGATACATATAATTAAAATACATATATTTTACTACAATTATACTAAGTTTAAAATCAGTAAATTAATTTAAAGAGCCTGTAAAAAAAATGCACGGCGAAGTAATAGAAAACGCTGAAATCTCTTGCCGTAAATGAAGAAACTTGCTTTTAAACCGAGTGTTGCATATCTTTTGGATATGAATTATGGTCGAGAAACATGTGTCTCATGATGCATCAGTTACTAGGCTATCCAAAAACATATATATTACTCTTTTTAAACAAATTTAAAATTTTCGCTTTTTGGCAAGGATTTTGATACGAATACTCCACTGTGCGTCGCCCTGTCGATGGGTTCTGGGTTGCTGTGATTTTCGCCAGTAGTCGTCTCGTTTAAGCCGTAAGTGCGGCATCGTTGTATCTTCTTGACTCATTTAAATTTAAGTAGTCACAGAATAAAGAAATTAATCGTCCATTACTCGTCTTACAGACCACGTTTTTCGTATCGCACCATTTCTGGTCCTTAATCATATGGAGAACAAACTATCGCTATGTATAAACAAACTATCCTAACGTTAAATAGGTAGTTAGGTCAGTTTATGACACCCAGAGCAAATTTTAATTATGGCAAAATTCTCGCATTTCGGAAGATTTGGGCAGTTTTTTTTTTTTTTTTTACAGTCGGGCATGCTTCCATTTTTCATAAAGAGGTTATATACGCAAAATTCTCGCAGTTTACTTTTTTTGCATGTAACTAGGCCTGACTTAGAGATTTGGAAGACCAGTTACATGTTATAAAAATAACTAAAATTCATAAATACCCTGATTTTGAATGTTTACCCGAGGAAGGAATAAGTACCTATTTATATATACCTTGCCCAATGGGTATTTACCCAGCTCACATCTGTAGTAAAAAATTCTCACCTATTTTTTTTTAAATCTCACTCGGTTTTCGGGAAAGGGTGAGAAATTCTCACCCATTTTTTTCCAATAATGGAAACACTGTCTACGGTTATATCATTTCTTTGGAGAAACTGGTTCACGCGGTCTTTTTTAAGTAAAACTTCTTTAGGCGCAACTAGGGAGTAACTCAGATATTTTTTCTGACGGAAGTAACGCTCACGTGGTTTTGAAAAAGCGGAAACTGCCTGCGATCGAACCCAACCAGCGAGTGAAAACTACTGTTTAAGAACACGGTGATAGAAAAACTTGAAGAAATGGAACCTGCAATCGAGCCAAACTAGCAGACGAAAACTACATTTCAAGAGCACGGAAACAGAATAATACTTCGAACAAAAGCAGCAGAGGAAAACAAAAGTTTAAGAACACTGCCATAGAAAAAGGCAATAATAGACCCTATGTGCATTCGATAGCAACCAACAGAAGAAAACACCAGTTTAGTAAGACAGTTAAAGAAACATACCACAACATTGACATTCTCTCGATTCAAATCCTACGGAAAATCGTTTTAAGAAAACAGTGAAAGAATAATAGTCCAACACGGACACTTCCTGGATGCTAACCTAAGTTGACCATATTTCTAAACAGTATTTTGGGGACAAATCAAGCATTGTCATGGAATCCAAGGAAAACTTGGGGACACTAGAAAATATCTTTGGGGACTTATTCGAGGACACAACATATTACCATGCTAATAGCTCTTTATATCAAGATGTGTTGTGTATTCTTATTTCTAATAAATTAATGGAACTATTTATAAATATTTATTTAAACCAGAAATATGAAAGGAAAACCATGTTGAAATATTGCAATTTATTCATAATTTAATACTTGGCATAGTATTTGTATTTTTCAGAAGACATTGCTTTTTACATTGGCTCGTATTGTGATCATTTTTCATTAAATCTTTTACACCCTCTAATAAAAGTATTCGAGTGCAAGAAAAATTTCGTACTTCAATTTCATATTTAAAACATGGTTATTCCTGAAAAGTGATTAATCATTAACAAAACTGAAATGCGAAATTTGACTCATAGTCGAATACTTTATTGAATGTCTGTACACGCTACACATACAATGACAACAAACGTTTTCAGAGATCGAATTTCATTGTTTCTCTGAGTAGAAGGCGCTTTTAGCTGTTTTATTTTTCTTATTTCTTCAATTTTTTCTGAAAGAAATAAACTAAACGGAAACTTTCAGGGGAAAAAAGTACAAATCTTTAAATTTGGGGACTTTTCGCGTCCCCAAGAAGTCAAGGTATTTTTACGGACAAAGTAAAAAAAAAATCTATATTTGGGGACTGTCCTCGAATTTCGAAGACGTATGGTCTCCTTTATGCTACCCCGACATCCAGACGGAACAACGGTTTAAGAACATGGGTATGTAACACCACAAAGAAACAAACACTGGCTGCAAACGGTTTAAGAACAGAATAAAAGAATAACAAATGGACACTCCGTGGATTCTAACCCAACCTCAAGAGGCGATTTAACACGGGGATGGAACACCACAAAGAAACGGACCCTGGCTGCAATCAATCCTAAACAATAAACAGAACCTGCAGTTTAAAAACACGGATGCAGAATAATAATTTTAAACCTACCAACAGACGAAATCAACGCTTAAGAACACTGTGATAGAAAAAAACACAAAAAAAATGTACACTACCAGCATTCGAACCCAACAAACAGAGGAAAACATCAGTTAAAGAGCACAGTTAAAGTATAATACTAGACTATGGACATTCCCCCCATTCAAACCCAACCTCCAGACGGAACAATGGCATAAGAAAACAGTTAAAGAATATTACTACAACATGGACACTTCCTGGATTCTAACTCAATTTCCAGACGATTTAAGAGCACAGTTAAAGGATAATACATGGACACTCCCTGGATTCTAACCCAACCTCCAGACGGAACAACGGTTTAAGAACATGGGGATGAACACCACAAAGAAAATGAATCTGGCTGTAACTGAATCCAACGTCAAAGAAGTTTTACTTCAATCGTGCGTAAAGATTACACGCACACACTTTTTTTTTAAATGTTAAACCTAAAACATGTGAAAACAACAAATTCAAAATTTTTATGGATTTTTTCAAAGAAAGAGCCACTGTTTCCGATGTAGACAGAGGATTGGATGTTAATTCTTCCAGACCCTTGTCAATGCCATCAAAATATTTATAAACTACTTCAAGAGCTTTCATTCTTGCTGACCATCTAGTTTTACCGTTTTTTTTTAAAGAAAGTGGAACATACAAAAGTAAACTATTTGAAGACAATTTGGCTAAAGTGTCACAGTTAAAACCATAATCACGCCTTTTTCTACAAATGTAAAAATGTTTTCTTTTATTTTAATCGTAAGTGAAATCTGACGCTACTTTCCTTGAAACAGAGGCGCAGGTTGCCGCCTGCGTCTAGTGGCGTAGCTAGAGAAGTGTTAGAGGGAGCATCAGTCTCCGGACACAGCATATAAGGGGGCCAAATTATTATTTCGAACTGTCATTGTTGTCCATTCTATCAAACAGAAATAGATGCGGAAACTTCACTTGTTCCCGAAATCTGAAAACTCTAGCTACGCTTCTGACTATGCCTTAAATCGGACCTGCTCGACTCATCGACTAAAACAGATCGGTCATCGCCAGCCGATGGGTCTCCAGGGGCTTTTTCCTTTGCTTTGTGACAAAACGTTTCCACAATGTCCCATTCGAAAAACTGCTTATGTCTAATGGGTCGTAACAATACCAGCTTTTTCAGACATGACGCTTGGGCACAAAGTCACAAAACTGGAAAACAAAAATCTTCATGGAACCATAACTGATTTTGGCGCCCGGGGCACTTGCCCCGTTTGCTCTCCCCTAGTTGCGGCCCTGAGTTAGGTAGCCTGAAAACAAAGGTAACCAACCTTACCAAGTATTTAGATGATTATGTCCCGGCATCGGATAAAGCCATTGAACTCGATTTGAAATTAAACTCTTTAAAAATAACACAAGGAGATAGTGAAGAATTAAGACTCCAGTATTATAAGTTACTGGAAGGAATAAATATTTTAGATAAAGAACGCGATTTGGATATTCTCAATGACGCATTGCAAGAACAGGAGGTAAGAATTAAATCTATCCTCTCTTCTATTAGTAAAGCTGTTGACATTTTTGATAAGAACATAGAACATTCTATTTCGAATAATGTATGCACAAATGTAAAGGTGAAATTACCCCAAATAAATTTACCAGAATTTTTCGGATCGTATCAAGAATGGGGACTTGTTAAATCAAAATTCGACTTACTTATCACATCTAACGAAAGTTTAACAATAAAAACTGCACTATTTACAGGCTTCATTAAAGGGAGAAGCTAAACATTTGCAAACACCAAACGATACATTCGATTCATTATTAGGCGCTTTGCAACAAATATTTGAGAATAAATGTATTATTGCATCTTCTCACATCAATTCTGTTTTGTCCTTGAATAAATTAAATAATGAATCAGCAAGGGATCTAAGAACCCACTTGATAATATTCAGAAGCATATTTCGTCTTTAGAATTGTTTGATTTGAAACCTGACTAACTTTCTCAGCAAAGGTTGGTTGCAATTATTGTGTTAACCAAATTAGATCATGAGACTCGTAGGTAATACGAAATGACCTTGGACAGTACTGAATTTCCCGATTCTTTTTGTCAAAAAGATGTCAAATTTTAGAAAGCTTCAATGCTTCTTTTCATAACCAAAACAAGCAAAAGAACATTCCCCTCCATTCTAAGCCGAAAGTGTTTCTTTCGAAATCTCATCCTAATATTTGTGCCTTATGCAAACAAGCACACAGTTTATTTAAATGTAAACGCTTCAGTTCAATGAAGGTTAATGAAAGATTTGATGTAGTAAAAAGTCATAATCT
This sequence comes from Cheiracanthium punctorium, assembly GCA_038373885.1. Lineage (NCBI taxonomy): Eukaryota > Metazoa > Arthropoda > Arachnida > Araneae > Cheiracanthiidae > Cheiracanthium > Cheiracanthium punctorium. The sequence continues at coordinate 49,624 of JAWZYV010013289.1, forward strand.
TTGTATAAATTGTTTATCTCGATTGCATAAATTATCGGATTGCCGTAGTGTTCGAAATTGTTTCTGTTCTAAACGGCATAATTCATTATTGTGTTGAAGATTGAATAAGAGTGTTGGTAATCATAAACATTCCTCACAAGAAACTACTAATAACTTGAAAACGGAAGTAATAAATTCCGAGTCAAATGTGAATTCCCCTACCTTCACGCCTAGGGTTGCCAGGTCGCCAAACCAAATAGCTGGACAGACCAGCCAGTTTGGTCGGACATTTGGGTAAAAAGGCCGGACAGCCTACAATATTGAGGATTTTGTCTCAGTATTAATAGGTACAACAAAAAAAAATTGTATGTAAAATCAAGCTTTTTTTATTATTACCATCTTGTTAAATTCTAATAAAATATAAATATCATCGAATGCCAAATCAGTTCAAGTACTTTTTTACAGGTGACTTTGGCGGATTAGTAATAAGCATAACAAAGATGCACACCGTTAAGTTTGGCCGGACACGCAATCAAAAAGCCTAACTGTGTCCGGCTTTATCCGGACGCCTGGCAACGCTATTCGCGCCTTCGTATCAAGGTGACAGTCAGTCTGCATTACAAGCTGGGAAAGAGGAAGAATTCATTGGTTCCAGTTTCGTATCGGGAAAAAGAAACAACAAAGTGTGGTTTTAAGTACTGTTATTGTTTTTGGTGAAAATAACGTTGGAAATAAGTACCCGATAAAAGCGATTCTTGAGTGCGGTTCAACGGTAAATATTGTCACGTTAGATACTGCATTAGCTTTAGGATTAAGGCTTCGAAAAATAAACACCTTAGTTTCGGGTATTGGAGGTGCATCTCACAAAATAAAGCATGATGTTTCAATTTCAAATAAGGAAGGTCAGTTTAAAAGAATAATTGTTTGGTTATCGAAAGTATTGCAGATTTTACAACAATGTGTAAACTTGATATGAAAGGGATAAAAATTCCTGACGGCATTAATCAATCAGATAAATCTTTTCATTTTCCGAGTAAAATACATATGTTGCTTGGAAATCAGTTAATTTTTGATCTATTAAAATCTGAAAAATTGAAATTAGCTGTAGGTAATTTGATATTACAAGATATTGTGATCGGCTTCACTGCTAGTGCTATTATGCGTCATGAAAACACTAGTCCAGACTTTTCTTGTGGTGTTATTTCAACGCTTCATGCATTAGACAAAAATATTAGATTATTTTGGGAAATGGAAAATTTAACGGATGTGGAAAATCCGGTCGTTAAATCTGAAGAAGAACGATTTTGTGAACAGCATTTTTTAAATACCTTATAAAGGGATGAATCTGGTCGCTTTATAGTACAGATGCCTTTATCTAAGGATCCCAGTTGTTTAGGGGACTCCAAACAAACTGCTTTGAATAGACTCGAGGCTTTATGGGAAAAGTATAGTCAAAAATCCGGAAATGCTGATTTTATATCGTAATTTTATTCGAGAATACCAAACAATGGGTCATATGATAGAGATAATTGAAGAAGAGCCAGCAGTGATGTATTATCTACCCCATCACTGTGTTTATCGTCCTACTAATAGTGCAACTTCACTCCCCGTTGTCTTTAATGCATCGTCTGTTACTTCCATTGGTGAATCTCTGAATTCATTGCAGATTAATGGTGATATAACACAAGAAGATTTATTTTCAATTTTACTTCGATTCAGAATTTACAAGTACGCGTTAACTGCAGACATAAAGAAAATGGTTAAGATGGTTGCTATAGATGAGTATCAGCGCGATTTGCTATGTATCGTTTGGAAACATAATTTTGAAGATCCAGTGAAGAAATATAAATTAACCACCGTAACCTATGATACTAGTAGCGCTTCCTATCTAAGCACTAGGTCGTTGAAACAACTTGCAATAAATGATGGTGAGGATTGTGCATTAGCTGCTGAAGTTTTGCTTTCAGACGTCTACACGGACGATATCTTAACAGGCAGCGATGATCTGGAATTAGGGAAGAAACTCCAAGCTCAGCTTGTCTCACTGTTACAAGGGGCTTGCATGCAGTTGCATAAATGGGCAGCTAGTAATCTTTACCTATTGCCGTATGAATTAAATGAAAATACAGACTTATCTTTTTCCAATCAAAATGAGACAAAGACACTTGGGTTTTATGGAAGTCACAGACAGATTCCTTCTCTTTCAAGGTATCTACTAAGGATGAATGAGGAAATAATTGAATAATTGTAAATTCACCAAAAGAACTGCGCTCTCCACATTTGCAAAATTGTTCGATCCACTCGGGATATTAGGGCCCATAATAGCAAGGGCTAAAATTCTAATACAAACTCTGTGGCAGTTAAACTTAGACTGGAATGATTGCTTGCCCCCAAACTTAAAATCTGAGTGGAATTCTTTTGTTACAAATTTAACATCTAAAATCCTTTTGGTTATTGGCTTTAACATCATTCCATTCCAACAGAAATTCATGGCTTTGCAGATTCTTCAGAGAAGGCTTTCGAAGCCGTAATCTACATTCGTTGTGTTGACGCAAATGGGTATCGTTCTTAACCTGTTGTGCTCTAAATCTAAGTTGCTCCTCTATGGACAATCAGCATTCCTCGGTTAGAGCTCAACGCCGCAGTTATTCTTTCCCAATTGGTTAAAAGATCTCTGCAAGTCATAAAAATCCAAATTGACGACATTTACCTTCGGTCAGACAGGAGTATAGTGTTAGCGTGGATTAAGAGACCACTTTCTCATCTCAAGTCATTCGTTACAAACCGTGTGAGCATCATTAACGAGCTTACCAAGATTGAATGCTGGCACCACGTCAGCACCAAGGAAAATCCAGCCGTATCCTTTCGAGAAGCCTGAATCCTGACAAAATTCAGGAATGCGATCTGTGGTGGCTTGGGCCGCTATTTCTACGTCAAGGCGAAATAAGTGAATTGTCTAACCCTGCTTCAGTAGAGAACAATGACCTCTTTTCGCGAGAAATAAGGGGGTCGCCAACCAGTGGAATGTGTGGGTTGCTGGAGACAGTCGAGCCGCTATAAATTGATCAATAGCTGTTCTTCATTCCCCAAATTACAGAGAGTTCTTGCTTGATGCAAAAGATTTGTAAACAATGCAGGAAACCCCTTACTACGAGAGTCTGGATGCCTTAAAGTCATGAACTTAGTTAATCCTTGTGGACAATAGTGAAAAACATTCATGGAACTAATTTTGATAAGGAAATACAGTGCTTAAGCACAGGAACTCCGATTCCAAAATCTAGTAAACTTCTAAATTTATACCCTTTCTTAAATAGTAATGACATCCTCCGCGTTGGAGGACAACTGAAAAACTCTAAGTTGCCTGTTTCACAAACGCACCCAATATTGCTTTCTTCTAACCATCATTTTACTTATGTTGTAATTAAGTATTTTCATACCTTATATTTCCATACATGTGTAAAAGCTACGTTAGCTAATATCAGATTGAATTTTTGGATTGTGGGTGCTAGAAATATTGTCAAAAGAGTTCTGCATAGCTGCATCACTTGTTGAAAGGTAAGAGCAAAAGGTTCGCAGAAATTAATGGCAGACATGCCAGCTGCAAGAGTTAATGTTGCGAGAGTATTCAGCAAGGTAGGTATCGATTTTTGTGGCCAATTTCAGTTAAAGCCCTTGTAAAGAAGATATAAAACTATAAGAAAATGCTTTAGTACAGTTTTTATATGTTTTTCTGTGAAAGCGATTCAATTAGATTTAGTGTATAGCTGATCAACTGGAGCCTTTGTTGCAGCCCTAAATCGATTTATTGTTATGCGTGGTCGTCCAGTTGAAGTATATAGCGATAACGGCACCAATTTTGTTGAGACATATAGTAAGTATAACAAATTTATTAAAACTTTATTTAAAAGTAATGAGGAATTAGAAAAATACCTGGCCAGTGAAAGTATAAAATGTCACTTCAATCCACCATCTGCTCCGCACTTTGGAGGCTTGTGGGAAGCAGGGGTTAAGTCGTTGAAATTACATTTACGTAGAGTTATAGGTAGTCTGATATTAAGTTTTGAAGAATTTTTAACCCTTGTTGTGCAAGTTGAAGCAGTCCTTAATTTTCGACTCCTATGCCCGCTTTGTAATGATCCAAATGATCTAGTTTCATTAACTCCTGGCCATTTTTTGATTGGATCTTCTATGCTTGCTATGCCTGATCCGGATTACTCACAGGTTCCACAAAATAGATTAAGTCATTGGCAGGTGGTTGAAAAAATAAATAAAATGTTTTGAAAAAACCTTACCTTTCATAAATTAATGTGCTTGAATTAAATATAATTTAAAATTTACTTCTTATGGTCTGTTTGAAGGTATATTAAAATTTGAATATGTATGGTTTTTTTTTTTTCACCTAACTCTATTTGAAAACTGAAAATATTTGTATTTTTATTTAATATCATTGTGATGGCATTATTTAATCTCATTATCCAATTTTGATTGTTATTTTGATAATGTAACCTGTAACTTTAATTTGAACACCTACGTCGTTGCAAGGCGGTGGAGATATGTTATTGCTTGTATTACTTTATTCATATTTGTATCTTGTCGCCAATTCGCTCCTGGCAACCCTGTCGATGGGTTCTGAGTTGCTGTGATTTTTGCCAGTAGTCGTCTCGATTTGTCAGCCTAAGCGCGCCATCGTTGTAGTCTCTTGACTCATTTAAATTTAAATAGTCAAAGAATAAAGAAATTAATTGTTGATTTTTGTGTCTTACAGTCCACTTTTTCGTTTCGCACCACATATGTTAACTTCCCTTTAACAATTATAACTTAATCCTCGTCACCTAATTATGAAAAATCAGAGAGAAAAAATTTGTCTAGCATTTAATGAATGAAATACTATTATAAATCATGCAAAAATATTTTTTTTCTAATGTCGCTTTTTCTAATATTAATTTCTGCATTTTCGAGTCATTTTGTTATGCTAAAATTAATTTAAAAGGATGCACATATTAGGTAAACGCTGGGGAATAAGAAAAAAACTATACTTAACCTTAAAATGAAAAAAAAAAACAGTAAAAAGCGTAAACATTTTCTTAATTTTACTCCTGAAACAATGAAGCGAAAACTCTAAAAAATGATCTAAATTTAGTAGTACTGCAATCTATGCACTATTTATGCATCTAGTTAAGAGCCTCATATACTTTCTACATGAATTAATGATATTGATATCACTGAAAGAAAAAATACTAAATTCAATTTTTTTCTCTCTAAATATTGCTATTTGAAATAGGAGCCTCATATGAGGTTCAGGGTGACGAGAGCGTTAATGACTATAAAAACAAAATTGCTATAAAATTTTAATCAATTTGTTTTAATCTGTTCTGCACGCAATTTTTGGCTATTATATTTTTCTCACTTTTTGCTTTATTTTTTAGAATAACTGAATAATAATAATAATTATTATATATATATATAATATTGTATCGTATCTGACTGAAATGCAAGTAATATGCTGTAATGAATCTGAAAATTCTTAAAACAAGAATTAAAAATAACCAAAAATCCAACTATGCATACGAAACGAAAAAACGTACTCATTGTAACAATATTCCTGTTCCAATTCTATGAATAACTTTATAGTTGAAAGAATCCCAATGAACGGATAACTGAGTCTAGTCGATTAGAAATTCAATCCCCTGCCCTTTCTGCAGGGCCGCTTTTCCGCATAGGCACGCTAGGCACATGCCTATCTCAAAAAATTGTAGGGCGTAAAAAGAGGAAAAATTATAGCGAATTACTGTCCTATCCTTACGCCTGCCGGTTGCCAGTCTGGGACACAGTGGATCCATAGGTAGTAGATAATGGATGTGTTGTGGGATTACAGCCAATTACTACACGAGGAATCTAGGCCTATGGGTAGGGTGCCCTCTGTGAGGGTCTTTCTAAGGGAGTCCTCTAAGGGGTCAGGGGTCCTTTCTAAGGGAGAGATTTTCCTTTCTCGGGAGAGATTTTTCTTAGAAAGGGAGAGATTTTTCTAAGGGGTTCGGGTCCTTTCTAAGGGAAAGATTTTCCCTGAAGAGTTAAGGGAAAATCTCTCCCAAACCAAAACTGGCAGGAAAGGGTGCGTAACAATTTCTAGTACGTAGGGTGCGGGGATGTTAAAAACGGCCCTGACTTTTCTGGTCTCTCTGAGTCTGAAGAAAATAAACATAACCACATGATAGATGCAAATAAGAAAATACATAGAACCACTAGATTCTCAGAATCTATGTCGATAACAAAAGGAACACAGATGTTAAACGTGGTGGTAGCATTGCATGCAATGAAATTTGTGACTGTCCACCTGAGCAGCCAGTGGAGGAACCAGGGTAAGGACAAAGAAGTTTCAGCCTCCCCAAGCGATTGTTAAAGGGTAACATTCTGCTTTATTAGACACCTTGGATAGGTAAAATGAACTTTTTTTAATAAATTATCCTCTCCCAAAAAATTTTACATTCCTTTACACTAAAATTTTACTTACTAACTGTTCACTTTGTTTGGGTTAATTAGGATTTTTTCAAAATTATCCATAGTCTCTTATATATTGGTTACTGACATAAAAAGCGGATTTTTATGATGAATTATTATAAACTTGTCCCCCCCCCCTTCGCGGAGTCAAAGCGTTCCGGGGAAAAAATTTTAGCACTGCAACACTGAGTGTTGGTAATCATAAACATTCGTTACAAGAAGCTACTAATAACTTGAAAACGGAAGTAATAAATTCCGAGTTAAATGTGAATTCTCCTCCCTTTGGGCCTCCGTACCAAGCTGAAGGTCAGTCTGCATTACAAGCTGGGAAAGAGGAAGAATTTATTGGTTGGAGCTTCGTATCGCGGAAAAAAGAAACAAAGCGTCCTTTTAAGTACTGTTATTGTTTTTGGTGAATATAACATTGGAAATAAGTTTCTTCTTGATTGCGGTTCAATGCTAAATATTATCAACTTGGACACTACGTTGGCTTTAGGATTAAGGCTACGAAAAATAAACACCTTAGTTTCGGGTATTGGAGGTGCATATCACAAAATAAAGCATGAGGTTTCAATTGCATTTTCAAATAAGGAAGGTCAGTTTAGAAGAATAATTGATTGTCTGGTTGTTGAAAGTATTACAGATTTTACACCAACGTGTAAACTTTATATTGTTGGAGAAATACTCTGCTACTCGTGGGGTTCGTCGTTCTAAAGTCCGGTTGGTGTAGAAAGGTCTAGTAAATAGTCACTTGTCAGGATAGAACACAAACTTTATTGCTTCTAGAACTTCGTCGAACAATCAGCTGTATAAAATTCACAAGCACAATCAAACAGTAAAGTGCTTTTAACAGTCCGCTTAGATCTGAAGCTCTCACAAATGCTGTATTTCTCACACAAAATAAGTCACTTTCACAGGCGAAAATTCAGTGAAAATATTCAAGCTATATCGCACACAATCCCTTATGACACGGCTATGAAGAATTTGCACACAGAACTTTAAAAACAGCTTCGAAAGGAAGCCAAAACACAGCTTCTATAGCACTATCAATTCACAAAGCAAGCGTTCTCACTCAGAGAGCTCTATTGACAATACGAGTGGTCACTCACACTGAACTCAGGCTTCTGAAGCGCGCCGGTATATATAGAAGAGGCCAAGGCTGCGGACAGTTTCCAGAAAAGTCTATTTCTTGAAGATTCTACATAAAGCGGGAATTTTGATTACGTCACAGAAGAGAAATGTTAGGTTATTATGTGTTTTTAATGCAGGAAAACCAACTTTTAGGCCCCATAGGGAAAATCGCGCCAAATGACCAAAATGTCGCCACGCTTGGCGATTTTTGGCAAAATATCGCCAAATTTGGCGCCAAAAATAAGTCCCCAAAAGTGAAACCACCAAAGTCCTAGGACGAATATTTCCCGACATTTCAAGAAACCCCTAGAAAAACAAGGGGAAAAACGAAACCTCCGTATCTCCGGTTCTAGTGGACCGATAACTATTTTAACTATTTGAAACGTAGAATACGAATTTTAAACTATTTTAAGCCCCGAAACTGTGGGTTGCCCCGAAAATTCGTAACATTGCCCCCTTCCCAAGGACTGCACGTCTCGGGCAGTGCAATCCCCAGATAGGAGGTCACACAAATATCTACAGTGTATAACCATTAACAGGATCTTAACAACATAATTCAAGCAAGTAATCAATAGCACAATAAGAAAATACACATTAATGAACATAGTAAATAATTACACACTAATAACTAAGAAACATAACAAACAAATACACATTAATGAAAACCAATATATTACAAATATGTACACTAAACATGGCGTAAGTGCTGAGTAAAGGAGAGTTGGGGGAAAAGAGAAGAGAAGAAAAGGACAGGAAAGAAATGAGAGATGAAAGAAAGGAGGAATTACGCCATAGTGACCATGGTCTAATATTCAGATAACTAATTACTACCGCGGTAAACGGCTAGCCGATCGTAATGAACGACTCTTGGTTTCGACTTAGGTGACTTACGAATCCGTACGATGACGTCATTCAGTCTGTTCAGGACTCTGTAAGGGCCGTCCCACGGCGATTGCAGCTTGGGAGACAGGCCTTTCGGTCGAGTAGGATTCCATAGCCAAACTTTCTCACCTACGTTGAACTCGTGTCCCGTAGCCTTCGTGTCATAGCGAGTTTTCATCTTCTCCGTGTTCAGGTTAATCCGTTCCCGAGCAAAATTATGCACGTCTTCAAACCGTGCCCGCAGATTTGTGGCATTATGGGACAGTTTTCAAAAATATAGAGGCGTATCTGGAGGGAGCACCCACCGGGGGAGCCGACCGCGAAAGCGGTTTACAACTAATAACCCCCCGGAGGAGACCTAAAACCGCACCGTCACAGCCAGAGGAGGAGGAGCTATCAGCGGGAAATTAAAGCCGAGCGCGACACTACAACACATTTAAATTTTTAAACTAATATTTGTGCATCATAAATTATCAAACCCCTATATACATACATATGCAAATATACACATCCATATTTTACAATACTATTATAATGCTGTGTGAGAATACAAATTTCAATCTAAACATACAACTTAAAATACATTAAAAATAAAAACAACAATATATATATACACATACACATGCACATGCACACACATATTCACATATATACACATATATTCATCATGTAATATAGGCACCTTCATATAAACATTGAAGCCTTCATATAAGCATAAAATAGCAACATCCCATAAATATAAGTAAATTCATCCACATATTACGCATCACACTAGTACTGTTATGCTAAATTTTTCATCAAGATATTCCAAATATAACTTCTGCAATTCAGCGTAAATAAGACATATTTGCCGTAAGTAGTTTTTACATTGCGTTCAAAATAAAAATTGTTGATATATATATCCATACTATTATTAGATCTGAAGTGATGTGGCATTATGGGACAATTTTCAAAAATGTAGTGCAATGGGTGACCCTGACGGCCGCATATACATAGATCATTATCCAGTTTTTCAATCTTATACATATAAATCGGAAAATAACCGTTGCCAGTCAGAAAAGGAACAATAACAGGATGAATGATTGTTTGGGAAAATTTCACAGTTTTAATAAAATTATATGTATAGCGACCATTACTTGAGTTAATCCATTCATCTTGCCAGGTATTTATAATTTCCTGTTTAATAAGTAAATCTATGTATGAAGTAGGATATAGAATATTGATATTTACATTATTATGATCTTGAAGACCATTACTTGAGTTAATCCATTCATCGACCAGAGTTAATCCATGTATCTGGAGGGCGGCCAAAAACTAGATCGGCGGGAAGACGAAGATCTCTTCCGAATAGCATCTGGGAAGGTGTGAATCCGGTACTCTCTTGGACAGCACTCCTATAGGCCAGCAGGAAGAGGGGGAGTTTATTGTCCCAGTCCTCTTGATTCCTCGACACCAGGAGCGAGAGGTTGTTCAAAATTGTGCGATTGAACCTCTCCACTATGCTGTCGGATTGTGGGTGTAAAGGCATAGTCTGGGTTTTGTTTATTCCGAGAAGTTGATATAGTCCTTTAAAAACTGCAGAGGTAAAGTTCGTTCCTTGATCGGAATGAAGTTGCAGAGGGGTTCCATATCTGGAAATCCATTCTTGCACCTATACCTCTGATACGGTCGTAGCTTCTTGATCGGGTATAGGAAACGCTTCGGGCCATTTAGAGAAATAGTCAATGACAACTAGGATGTATTTGTTGCCATCCGAAGTTCGCGGAAGAGGTCCCAAGATGTCAAGGGCAATTCTCTCGAAAGGCACTCCTACATTGTAACAATGTAGTTTTCCACGGCTTCGTTTCTTCAGGCCTTTACGGGTAGCACAGTCGTCACAAGCTTGACACCGCTTTTCGACATCGCCTCGAGCCCTGGCCCAGTAGAAGCGCTCGCGAACTTTTAGCAGGATCTTCATTATGCCAAAATGGCCCCCCAGTTAAGCCATTATGCAGCTGTTCTAGGTCTGTATTCTAGTCTGTATATTATGGAATCCTCGAACGAGGGAGCATTAACTGCCAGCGAAACGTCTTGCCGTCGTCCGACTCCCATTTACGATACAGGACTCCATTTCTCAGAAGAAGCGAATCCCACAAAGCCCAGTATTGCTTCATTGTCGAACTATGTGACGATATTTCTTTGCAGCTGGACTTAGCACTGGATTTTTTCAAAAATTCCACAATAGGTTTAATGTCGCTATCTGCTAATTCGTCTGCCCGAAGATTTTCGTCACCCCAGGGATCTTGAGATGGTGCCGATGATGTAACTTGGCGGACAACGGGATGTTTCAGATGGTAATTTTTCTCAGCCCTGGAGCAATAGCGACAACTGTCTAGCATGGCATTCTCGATAAAGTATCTGCGTTTCCGTGAGATGCTCATTTTCGATAACATATCTCGATGTCATATTATTGCAATCTCTGTATCCACCTGGCTATCTGGCCCTCCGGATTCTTGAAATTTAGAAGCCAGGTTAAAGAGGCATGGTCCGTTCGGAGCAGGAACATTCGGCCGTACAGGTAATGATGGAAATATTCCACGGCCTTGACGATAGCAAGAAGTTCCTTTCTCGTAACACAATAGTTACGTTCTGCCTTCGAAAGGCATTTGCTCCAGTAAGCAATCACATGTTCTTGCCCATCTTCAAATTCAGATATTACTTTCTCCGCAGCGCTTCTCTGTTCTGCCGTTAACTCCACGTCTTGTAATAAATCCTTCGTCAGACACTCAGATGATTTGGCTGTCGTTGGGTTGCAGTTCTTATTAATGCAGGTAACGGGAGTGCATGTTGCCAACACTTCATTTTTTCTTTATCACCTTCGACTTGTCAGTCATGTTAGCTACTCTAACAGGAACGTTAGTTTTCGACAAGTCCACAAGTGTTGCTCCCAAAAGTACTTCTCTAACAGCATCACTATTGTTTGCGAGTTCAAGTAATCCAAACCGGAATTTATTGATTTCTTTTACTGTTCCAAAAATTATTGAATGAGTTCTTGGGGGAAGAGTGATATCAGTCTGGGCTATTATTTGTTGAACAGGTAAAACAGTTTCATTTTTAATCTCGAACGCAGCTATTTCTTCCGAGTCTGAACAAAGCTTCATTATTCTTAAAGTCCAAATTAAATTTGTGTGATTTTAAAATGTCCAGTCCGAGAATAATAGAGTCTGTAATATTGGCGACATATACCACATTTTCGTATCAAGCATTTCCAAACGTAATTTCTACTTGCGCTTTTCCGCCCCCTTCGATCTTGTCACCTGTCACAGTCTGGAGGGTCAGCGAGGCAGAGTCCAGATAGTCTTCAAATTTAATTTCTTGGCCAGATCAGTTCTTATAATGGTTACATTAGCTCCAGTATCAATGACCATGTGGCATGGAGAACCATTTACGTATCCGAGTACGAATAGTGCATTACTGCCGCCATTCACTGATGAAATCTGCAAGACTTTCGAACGAGGCTTTTGAATATCTTGAAGCCTTCGTTCCACAAGGTCGTCTCTATCCGGTCTTCCCTCACGGGCTTCTCTGGTATACTGGTGTCTACGATCTTCACGACGACAGTTCTTTTGTACGTCACAATATTTTCGTAAATGCCCCTTGCAGCCGCACCTCCAACATTTAGTTTGCCTTGGCTCAGACTGTACTTGTCGGTTCACTAGATTTTCGAGGGTCTTTAATTTATTCACTAATCTCTCCATTTCTCCATCCATAGGCTCCTGGAACGACACAGCTCTAACATTATTCCGCTCTTTTCTTACGGCCAGCTGAGCTGCTTCAGCTTCATAGCGAATACCAGGGCGGACCTGAGATCTTTATTATCCGCCAAGATCAATGCTTTCTGAATTTCAGAGTCCAAGAGGCCTTTAGTAAAATGTTGCACTGCAACTTCTTCTCGAACGTTATCAGGAAAAGTGCCATAGGCTAGATGACACAGCCTATATATGTCCGAAGCCAGCTCTTGAAGGGTCTTGCCAGGTCTCTGCACCCCTGATTTCGGTTGTATTCTACTATATTCTTTCTGGCACTTCTCTCCGAATTTCATCTCCAAGCACTTGCTAGGGCGTCAAAATCTCCTATCTTCGTCGCTCCGATGGTTTGTAGTACGTTAATTGCGTCTCCGCTGAGACAAGCGGCCAGTTGGTCCGCTTTCTCGGTGTCATCCCAGCCATTCGCTTTGGCGACAATTAAAAATTGGGTCTTGTATGCTACCCAAGGAGTCTTTCCGTCATAGGTCGTTAGTTTCACTGCTGGGCGGCGTGACGACGACCTGATGTTTTCTGGTAGTTTCCCCAGCTTGACGAGAGAGTTCAGTTTTTCTTCAATTTTATTCTCACATTCTTCAATTATTTTCGCTGCTACGTTTTCTTTCAAGCTTTTCATCTCTTCTATCTCTTGTAATTCTTTCACGTTCTTCGCTTGACTTTCTTCTAGGAGCGGCACTCTTTTCTCCATCTCTTCTTGATTTTTCTCAACTTTCTCCAACCCGGTTTTCATCTCTTCGTGTGCGGTTTTTATCAAGTCCAATCCGGTTTCTATTTTCCTCTCCAAATCGGCTTTCAACTTTTCTTGTCCGGCTTCAATTTACTTCTCTAAATCTGCTTGTCCGGATTCAATTTTCATTTCCAAATCGGCTTGTGCGGCTTTTAATTCGGCTTGTCCGGCTTTCATCTCGTCTTGTCCGGCTTTCATCTCCTGCATGATATTCATGAGCTTTTGAAGTTGTTCTTCCATTTTTCCTCTTGTCAAAACCATAAACTGGAAAATTAAAGTCTTTCTTTAGAATCCCGATTCTGACACTAAAAATGAACCCCAGAAGTGCAGAAATACTCTGCTACTTCTGGGGTTCGTCATTATAAAGTCCGGTTGGTGTAGAAAGTTCTAGTAAATAGTCACTTGTCAGGATGGAACACAAACTTTATTGCTTCTAGAACTTAGTCGAACAATCAGCTGTACAAAATTCACAAGCACAATCAAACGGTAATGTGCTTTTAACAGTCCGCTTACATCTGAAGCTCTCACAAATGCTGTATTTCTCACACAAAATAAGTCACTTTCACAGGAAAATATTCAAAGGTTATCGCACACAATCCCTTAAGACACAGCTATGAAGAATTTGCACACAGCACTTTAAAAGCAGCTTCGAAAAGCAAGCGAAAACACGGCTTCTATAGCACTATCAATTCACAGAGCAAGCGTTCTCACTCAGAGAGCTCTAATCACAATACGGGTGCTCACTCACACTGAACTGGGGCTTCTGAAACGCACCGGTATATATAGAGGAGGCAGAAGCTGCGGGCAGCTTCCAGAAAAGTCTATTTCTCGAAGATTCTATATAAAGCGGGAATTTTGATTACGTCATAGAAGAGAAATGTTAGGTTATTATGCGTTTTTAATGCAGGGAAACCAACTTTCAGGCTCCATAGGGAAAATCGCGCCAAATGACCAAAATGTCGCCAAGCTTGGCGACTTTTGGCGAAATATCGCCAAATTTGGCGCCAAAAATAAGTCCCCAAATGTGAAGTCACCGAAGTCCTAGGACAAATATTTCCCGACATTTCTAGAAGCCCCATAGAAAAACAAGGGGAAAACCGAAACCTCCGTATCTCCGGTTCTAGTGGACCGATTTTCATGCAACAAAAAGCAAAATTTAACTATTTGAAACGTAGAATACGAATTTTAAACTATTTTAAGCCCCGGAACAGCGAGTTGCCCCGAAAATTTGTAACAATATGAAAGGGATAAAAATTCCTGACGGCAGTAATCTATCAGATAAATCCTTTCATTTACCGAGTAAAATACTTATGTTGCTTGGAAATCAGCTAATTTTTTATCTATTAAAACCTTAAAAATTGAAATTAGCTGGAGGTAATTGCATGTTACCAGAAACTGCATTCGGTTTCACTGCTAGTGCTGTTATGTGTCATGAAAACACTAGTCCTGGCTTTCATTGTGATCTTATTTCAACCCTTGATGAATTAGACAAAATTATTAGATTATTTTTGGAAATAGAAAATGTAACGGATGTGGAAAATCCGGTCGTTAAATCTGAAGAAGAACGATTTTGTGAACAGCATTTTTTAAATGCCTTCAAAAGGGACGAATCTGGTCGTTTTATAGTAGAGATGCCTTTATCTAAGGATCTCTTGTTTAGGGAACTCCAAACAAACTGCTTTGAATAGACTCGGGACCTTATGGAAAAGGTTAATCAAAAATCCGGAAATGCTGATTTTATATCGTAATTTTATTCGAGAATACCAAACAATGGATCATGTGGTAGAGATAATTGAAGAAGAAAAGGCAGAGATGACATATTATCTACCCCAGCAGCAGCACTGTGTTTATCGCCCTACTAGTACTTGGTGTAGTCTCTAATGCATCGTTTGTTACTTCCACTGGTGAATTTCTGAATTCATTTGAGATGAATGGTGGTATAATACAAGAAGATTTATTTTCAATTTTACTTCGACTAGTACGCATTAACTGCAGACATAAGGAAAATGTTTTGGATCCTTGCTATAGATGAGTCTCGGCGCGATTTGCTACGTATCGTTTGGAAACATAATTTTGAAGATCCAGAGAAAAAATATAAATTAACCACCGTAACCTATGATACTAGTAGTAGCGCTCATTATCTAGCCACTAGGTCTTTGAAACAACTTACAATAGACGATGGCAAGGATTATCCATTAGCTGTTGAAGTTTTGCTTTCAGACGTCTACATGGACGATATCTTATAGTGCTGTAAAAGTAACGACAAAATGAGTATCCGTATGTATTTGTTACTTAGATGTTCACTATTCGTTACTAAGTATTCGTTACTCGTTACTTTCGTTACTACTAATAGAATCGGTAATAAGGTGTTATATGTGCCCCATAACAATACATCCGGGACAATGTTGTTACGGGTATATGCCGCCCATACATAAACCCATAACAAAACCTAACCAAAAAGAATTATTTTTAGCAATGTTGTACAAAGTTGTATTTAGCTCTTATTTTCTCTGATTTACAGATTGTTTTTATACATATTTATGGTTTTATACAATGCTAAATTATCCAAATTACTAAGAGTGCACATAGAAATCTTCCAAAGACATATGCCATTCTGTTTTTTTCTCATCCCCCCTTTTTTAAATTCTGAACGCTGGTTTAACCTGTTCATTCTTATCATAAAAAGTGTAAAGGAAAGCTTTTGATTCGTGTTTTTCTGAGAGCGGGTTCTCGAATATT
Organism: Cheiracanthium punctorium; assembly: GCA_038373885.1. Taxonomy (NCBI): domain Eukaryota; kingdom Metazoa; phylum Arthropoda; class Arachnida; order Araneae; family Cheiracanthiidae; genus Cheiracanthium; species Cheiracanthium punctorium. The sequence goes on from JAWZYV010013289.1 coordinate 65,383, forward strand.
GAGATCCAGGGATTGAGCCACATATATAAAATTCACAGGGCAAGGGATCTCAGTATGATATCAACTACTTTGCGTCTCTACAAGCATAATACACTATTTGGCCAAAAGTATCCGGACACCCCCTAAAAAAGTGGTTTTGGTGGGTGACGCAAATTTGGTGCGTAATCGAAAGCTATTAAAGTGTTGGTAGTGGTTTGTTCGGTTGTATGTATGCGTTTGTGAAGCAATGAGTTAAGTCAAAGCAGCTTAGTGAGTTCGATCGTGGCAGTATAGTGGATGCCACTTTTGTGGGAAATCAGTTCGTGAGATTGCGGACATTCTACAGAAGCCTAAATCCACTGTGAGTGATGTAATTGTGAAGTGTAAATGTCGAGGTAGTGAAACTGCAGAAAAACGGAGTAGTAGAGCGAAAAAACTTAGTGAACGGAGCCGCAGAACTCTGAAAAGGGTAGTGGAAAACAATCGCAAGTCCTCGTTGGTGGAAATTTCTCAGGAGTTCCAAAGTTCATCAGGCGTTAGTGTTAGCAGCAGGACTCTTCGTCGAGAGTTAAACAACTTGGGATTCCATGGTCGTGCAGCCGCTCACAAGCCGAACATCACTCCACAGAATGCGAAGCATCGATTGCAATGGTTCAGAGATCACCGTCATTGGACTGTGGACGTGTAGAAAACTGTTTTTTGGAGTCATGAATCTCGCTTCAATATCTGGCTGTCTGAGGGACGCGTCTGAGTTTGGCGGATCCCCGGCGAACGTTTTTTGCGTGACTGAATTGTGCCGACTGTTAAGTTTCCTGATGGCGGTATAATGGTGGTGGGCGTTTCTTGTGGTTGAGCCTTTATCCGTTAGTTCCTGTGGTTGGAAACATGAACTTTGCGATGTATGTGGACATTCTGGAGAATGCTGCACTCCCAACTCTGTGGCAATATTACGGGGAAGGCCCATTTATCTTCCAGTAGGATAACTGCTCCATTCACACATTGAGGCTTGCACAGACTTGGTTTGACGAAATAGGCGTTCAAAAACTGGACTGGCCGTCTCAGATCCTCGATCTTAATCTCACAGAACACCTCTGGGACGAATTAGAGCGCATATTACGTAGCCAGCCAAATCGACCATCCTCACTGCAAGTACTCACCTCAGCCGTGATGGACGCCTGGAAGTCAATTCTTATTGCCACATATTAAAAACTGGTGCAAAGTCTTCCCAGAGGTGCGCAGGCTGTCATCGATGCAAAAGGGGGACCAACATCATATTAATATATGCCTCGGGACGCTCCAAGTCCATACCACTGCGTGTCCGAAGACTTTTGGCCAGATAGTGTATCTTTATTATTTGTGAGTTCTTATTTCATATCAAAAACTTCTTTTGCTGGACCATTTTTCGAAGTAAAATAAAAATTACCATATTTTAAATTAAAATTGTTTAATTCAGTGAGAATTATCTATTTTTAAGATATTTCCAGTTCTATTTCTGCACTTTTGGGATGAAAGGGATTAGCCCCTTCTGTAGGTGCATATATGAGAGCATTTAAACAAAACTTATCACTCCTTTCATATAGAAGGAATGGTTGCACCGGAGTATGCGTATTCCATGAGATCATGGAATAAAATGTACCATAAAATAGAGCAGATGCCCCCCTAAACGCCGACATTTTAGAAACATACTGAACTTTATTGAATTATTTTAATACCAGTGGCTTACGCAGGATTGGGCATAGAAATCCCGGGTCCCTACTAATTTTTTAAACAATTACTTAAAAAATGTGTTTGAGTTACAATGCCAAATATTTTTTTTAGTTCCAAATAATATTTTAAATAATAAAACTGTGTGAATTCGTTTACTTTATAAAAATATAATTTTTTAAAAGGTGTATTTAAATAATTTGTTATTTATTACTCATTTTTCGATTCTAGCTTAAAAAAAGAAAGAAAAAGTTCGCAATCCTGCTTCGGAACCACCCTGAAAGAAGGAATTCTGATTGCACCACTATTTTGTACTAAAATGTTAGAAAGCCCGAAATTAGCACCCTTTACTAGCATGCTTCTATTATAGATATTGCTCCTCTACAATTATAAGAACACACCCTCCCCCCCAGCAAAAAATAGTTCAACTGCGCATAAGAACATACTATACACCGGATCCTATCCCCCCATTGTACGACCCATATCAATAGAGCAGCAGATACTATATCCATCTCCATAACTGTAACGAAACATACAGATTCTTCCAAACCTCATCAAAACGATACCATTTGGCTCGGCACAAACGAAATGCAACCGGAACATACTACTACTCAAATACCAAAACTTATTTTTCCCTTCAAACAACGAGAATCTACAATACTTCCAGTAGCTAGTAACGGAACGGAACATACTATTACTCAAACACCGAAACTCATTTTCTTCCTCCGGCAGTCTTGTATTCGAATTTGGAACCTGGTCGATCCGAAATGCACACTCGAAAGTCATTTTTCCCCTTGAAACCGCGATCCGATATCCAGTAACAAATAACAGAAGATATTAGTACACGATTACTGGAACCCATTTCCCCCCTAGTTCGCCTCACCTGGCAGTCTGTATTCGAAGTTCGAAGCTGCTCGATCCGAAACAGCTTCGGATCGAGTAACTATATCAACCGAAAAGTAGCAATTCGTTACTTCGAGTCTGAGTGATTGTCCGCATCTTAGTACCGAATACATACGATTTGCTTCAGCTCTAATATCTTAACCGGCAGCGATGATCTGGAATTGGGGAAGAAACTCCAAGCTCAGCTTGTCTCACTGTTACAAGGTGCTTGCATGCAGTTGCATAAATGGGCAGCTAGTAATCCAGACCCTATTGTCAGATGAATTAAATAAAGATAAAGACTTACCTTTTTCCAATCAAAATGAGACGAAGACACTCGGGCTTTTATGAAAGCCGCAGACAGATTCCTCCTCTTTCAAGGTATCTGCTAAGGATGAAAGAGAAAATAATTGTTAATTCAACAAGAGAACTGTGCTCTCCACAATCGCAAAATTGTTCGATCCACTCGGGTTCTTAGGGCCCATAATAGCAAAGGCTAAAATTCTAATGCAAACTCTGTGGCAGTTAAACTTAGACTGAATGAATGCTTGCCTCGAAACTTAAAATCTGAGTTGAATTCTTTTGTTACTGCTCTGTAATCTATTAACTTTTTGGTTATTCCTCGTTATTGTCTTCAACATCATTGAATTCGAACAGAAATTCATGGCTTTGCAGATTCTTCAGAGAAGGCTTTCGGAGCCGTAATCTACATTCGTTGTGACTTGTGTTGACGCAAATGGGCAGATCATTGTTAATCTGTTAGGTTCTAAATCTTAAGTTGCTACTCTAAGGATAATCACCATTCCTCGGTTAGAGCTCACCGCTGCAGTTCTTTCCAAATTGGTTAAAAGATCTCTGCAATCCATAAAAATCCAAATTGATGAAATTACCTTTGGTCTGACAGCAGCATAGTGTTAGCGTTGATTAAGAGACCACTTTCTCATCTCAAGCCATTCGTTAGATACCGTGTGAGTATCATTGAAGAGCTTACCAAGATTGAATGCTGGCACCCCGTCAGCTCCAAGGAAAATCCAGCCGATATCCTTTCTAGAGGTCTGAATCCTGACAAAATTCAGAAATGTGATCTTTGGTGGCTTGGGCCGCTATTTCTACGTCAAGGCGAAATAAGTGAATTCTCTAACCCATCTTCAGTAGAGAACAATGACCTCTTTTCGCGAGAAATAAAGGGAACACCAGCCAGTGAAATGTGTGGATTGCTGGAGACAGTCCAACCTCTAGAAATGATCAATAGCTGTTCTCCATTCACCAAATTACAGAGAATGATTGCTTGGTGCAAAAGATTTGTAAACAACGCAAGAAACCCCTTACAACGAGAGACTGGATGCCTTAAGAGTTATGAACTTCGTCAATCCTTGTGTACAATAGGGAAAAACATTAAAGGAACTAATTTTGATAAGGAAATACAGTGCTTAAGCACAGGGAACCCGATTCCAAAATCTAGTAAACTTCTAAATTTATACCCTTTCTTAGATAGTAATGACATCCTCCGCGTTGGAGGACAACTGAAAAACTCTAACTTGCCTATTTCGCAAACGCACCCAATATTGCTTCCTTCTAACCATCATTTTACTTATGTTGTAAATAAGTATTTTCATACCTTATATTTCCATACAGGTGTAGAAGCTACGTTAGCTAATATCAGGTTGAATTTTTCGATAGTGGGTGCTAGAAATACTGTTAAGAGAGTTCTGCACACCTGCATCACTTGTCGAAAGGTAAGTGCAAAGGGTTCGCAGCAATTAATGGCAGACTTGCCAGCTGCAAGAGTTAATGTTGCAAGAGTATTCAGCAAGGTAGGTATCGATTTTTGTGGACCATTTCAGTTAAAGCCCTTGCAAGGAAGATGCAAAACTGTAAGAACATGTTTTATTGCAATTTTTGTATGTTTTTCTGTTAAGGCGATTCATTTAGAATTGGTGTACAGTTTATCAACTAAGTCTTTGTTGCAGCTCTACAACGATTTATTGCTAGGCGTGGTCGTCCAGTTGAGATATATAGCGATAACGGTACGAATTTTGTTGGCACTTATAATGAGTAGAGCAAATTTCTTAAAACTTTATTTAATAGTAATGAGGAATTAGAAAATTACGTGGCCAGTGAACGTTTAAAATGGCACTTCAACCCACCATCTGTTCCGCACTTTGGAGGCTTGTGGGAAGCAGGAGTTAAGTCGTTGAAATTCCATTTACGTGGGGTTGTAGGCAGTCTGATATTAAGTTTGAAGAATTTTTGACCCTTGTTGTGCAACTTGAAGCAGTCCTTAATTCACGACCCCTGTGCCCGCTCTCGAATGATCCAAATGATCTAGTCGCATTAACTCCTGGCCATTTTCGATTGGATCTTCTACAATTGCTATGCCTGATCCGGATTACTCACAGGTTCCGCAAAATAGACTAAATCATTGGCAGTTGATAGAAAAATTATATCAAACGTTTTGGAAAAATTGGTCTTCTGAATACTTAAACCGGCTGCAACAAAGGCCAAAATAGCAATAACGTTTCGGCAAATTTTAAAGAAAGGGACTTTGTACTGGTCAAACCTCTAGAAAACTCATGGACTTTAAGATGGCATCTAGCTAGAATAATAAAAGTTCTCCCGGGCAAAGACGGAATGGTTAGAGTAGAAACTTTAAGAAGTAAAAATGGAATATATATATTCAAAAGACCAGTCACCAAGATAGCTAACTTACCTTTCATAAATTAATGAGTTTGAATTGAATACAATTTAAAATTTACTTATTTACTTCTTATGGTCTATTTGAAAGTATATTAAAATTTGAATATGTATGTTTTTTTTTCTCCGCCTTACTATATTTGAAAACTGAAAATATTTGTATTTTTATTTAATATCATTGTGATGGCATTATTTAATCTCATTAACCAATTTTGATTGTTATTTTGATTATACAACCTGTAACTTTAATTTGAACGCCTCCGTCGTTGCAAGGCGGGGAGAAATGTTATTGCTTGCATTACTTATTCATATTTGTATCTAGTCGCCCATTCGCTCCTGGCAACCCTGTCGATGAGTTCTGGGTTGGTGTGATTTTCGCCAGTAGTCGTCTCGTTTTGTAAGACGTAAGCCCGACATCGTTGTACCTTCTTGACTCATTTAAACTTATATAGTCACAGAATAAAGAAATTAATCGTTGATCACTCGTCTTACAGTACACTTTTTTCGTATTGCACCAATCACTCATTCATTAGGTCTGAAATTAATTTTTAAGGGAACTTATATTGCAATCTCGATACTTTTTTCGATGTTCCTGAATCACTTGAAGAAGACACTGTTTCTACTCTTCGTTCTTAGCAATAGTCTTTAGCAAATGCTTCTTAAGGGTCCCGCCACACAAGGTGCAATTTCTAGAATGTGGTGCCAGAAAACAAAATACAAAAGTTGTTTTCTAGCTTTTGTTTCGATGTCAAATATGCTCCAGTATTACTGGCTGTCGCATCGAAGGACATTCCCCGTATAAGCTCAGTAAGTTCACAGTTTTCTAGCACTTCTGCAATATTTTCCATACAATTCCTGTCCCTCACTGTAATTTAGGAACACCCAACTGTTGATCTTCAATGTTTGGTCCTGATGCAATTTCTGGTAGGTGATCCTCCTTTGCTTTTCCAGATAAATTTTGAATTAGTTTTCCGTACCAGTGCACTATGAAGGGGACAACAGCCATATATTGATAGTATGTCTGTATGTTAATCCTTTCAATATATGGCTGCGTAGTAATGTCTAGTTCGGAGCGGAAAGTTTGCCTTTGAAGAGTGACTAAGAGTAAAATCTGATTTTACTAAGAGTATCTCATCTAACATTTACTAAGAGTATCCCCATCTAAGAGTATCCCATATTTGCTACTGTAGCAGCTACCACCAAAGTGGCTTTTCCTTCACTTATATTACATTTAGAATGGAAGCTGGTTCTGCTGTGAAAGCTACGGGCATACTTGTTCTGGTGGTCGCCACCCAGCTGTGAGAAAATTGCTCTCACAACGCACAATTGAGAAGAAAACCAGAACAAGCGGGAATATCTTATTTCTTTAACTGATCTGCCATTGTTTATTTTGTAGAGGCGTTAAACAATTGAAATTATACCCTTTTGAATGTCGTATTATTTCGGGTTATGGTATCATACACTATTCTTCATCTGTCTATTTTGCCAATTTTCAACAGAATTCTATTGTGCTGCGACCTCTAAATACTATTCGGTATTTGCATACATCATATTTATGAATAGTTTAAAAATTTGCAGGCTGAGATAAAAGAAATTCGAAAAAGAAAGTTTTTTTTGAAGCCCCCAAATATATATATATATATATATATAATAGCTAAACTTACGTAATATGGAATCCCAAGTAAAACATTAAGTAATACCGCATAATAACAATTATAAAACTGAAACCATGAAATAATAATTGATAATTCAGAGGCTATAAAAACTGTAAAAAACAGAGCTATGAAAGCTAAAGAGAAGTGGGAAAACAAACCAGGTAAGAACACGTGGGCTTAAGCCTAACTGTACGAACCCAAGCAATAAAGTGGAAATGGAGTGGAAAATTGAAATGGAGTGCTCCATTTTCAAGTACCACCATACTCACATTTCAATTTAAAGAAAAAACAAAAATAGATAGGTTTCTGCAGTATTCCTGACAAAAAGAGTCGCTTTACTTAACCTGGGGGTACGACCATAGCTATAAGTTAAAAAACCAGCATGAATGCTAACCTAACATGAAGGGGAATCAAAGACAAGACTAGAAATCGATGCCAACCAAGAAAATTAATCGACAAAAATAGAAACAGCTAGAGCCAAGGACTAAAAAGTAGGAGAGAGAATAGCAGACAAAATGCTGCCAAAACCTTATTAATTTATCAAGAAATTCAGAAAATGGAAGAGAAAAAGATAAATAAATAAATATTAAATTATTAAAAATAAGAAAAGAAAAGAAAAAAAAACTCGAGTATATCTTACCTATGAGCAACGTAGTACTAGCTTTAATAGCTAAGAAGTACTAAGGAAAGATGGTAAAAAAGAATTAAGGGAAAAAAAACTATTGTAATAAATAATAATTATAATTATAATTATAATATTACACATGTATTAATTCTTATTAGTGATAATATTATTCTATGCAGTATAAGTAAAATTGCACATAGTAAGGCTTATATGTGGTACATTAGAGTAAAAAATAAGAAATAAAAATATACCTCAAAAAGAAAAGGACCAGTAACCAACAATTCTACATTGTACTTTTTTTAATATATATATAAATTTTTTTGTGTATAAAATATACAGATATATATTTTATTATTTTCTTTTCTTTTTATTTATTTATTTATTTATTTTTTGAATTTGAGATAACGGACAATCAACCCCATCCTCACCATCCAATAAACTAATTTGGACATACAGTTTTTATTTGTTACATATTGAATATATCATTGATTTTAGAAATCTACCTGGGTATTTATATTTGAGAGCTGTTTTATATAGGTATGCTAAGTTATTGGCCTTAAAACTATTGGTACATAGAGACTCTATTCTATATTGTTGCAGAAATTCTCTGCTACTCCTGGGGTTCGTCGTTCTAAAGTCCAGTTGGTGTAGAAAGTCAGTTGTCAGGATGGAACACAAACTTTATTGCTTCTAGAACTTCGTCGAACAATCAGCTGTATAAAATTCACAAGCACAATCAAATAGTAATGTGCTTTTAACAGACCGCTTAGATCTGAAGCTCTCACAAATGCTGTATTTCTCACACAAAATAAGTCACTTTCACAGGCAAAAATTCAGTGAAAATATTCAAGGGATATCGTACACAATCCCTTAAGACACAGCAATGAAGACTTTGCACACAGCACTTTAAAAACAGCTTCGAAAAGCAAGCGAAAACACGGCTTCTATAGCACTATCAATTCACAAAGCAAGCGTACTCGCTCAGAAAAGCTCTATTCACAATACTGGTGCTCACTCACACTGCACTGGGGCTTCTGAAGCGCTCCTATATATAGCCGACGCAGAAGGTACAAAAAGCTTCCAGAAAAGTCTATATTCTCGAGGATTCCACATAAAGCGGGAATTTTGATTACGTCATAGAAGAGAAATGTTAGGTTATTATGTGATTTTAATGCAGTAAAAGCAGTTTTACATGCCCTATAGGGAAAATCGCGCCTAATGACGAAAATGTCGCCAAGCTTGGCGACTTTTGGCGAAATATCGCAAAATTTGGCGCCAAAAATAAGCCCTCAAAAGTGAAGAGATCGAAGCCCTAGGACCAATATTTCTCGAGATTTCTAGAAACCCATAGAAAAACAAGGGGAAAACCGAAACCTCTATATCTCCGGTTCTAATTGGCCGATTTTGATGCAACAAAAAGCAAAATTTATCTATTTGAAGCATAGAATACGAATTTTAAACCATTTTAAGCCCCAGAACAGCGGGTTGCCCCGAAAATTCGTAACAATATTTATGATTGGAGATTATGTTTCTAAAAACAGATGTGTGAATACATGAAGTAAAATGAGTAAATGCATTAACATGAAAATTATAATCATCTCTTTTATTAAATATATTGAATGATAGACACTTATCATCATTAATTTTGTAAGTCTCAGAAAATTATTAATCTATTATCATTAGGATTTTTTATGAATTCTAGGGTTGAATGGTAAGCTTTTGGGAAATTGTCAGAATCATTATAATTATTATCAGTGGCTATTGTAATAATGTCATCTATGTACCTATATATTATAAGAGAATTACTGTAATTTGTTTCATAATTATATAAGTATAGGTCAGCTAAGTAACTAGAATTAGAACCACCCTGTGGTATTCCTAAAGTTTGCCTATATAATTTGTTATCATGCAGAATGTAATTATAGCTGTTTTATATAGGTATGTTAAGTTATTGGCCTTAAAACTATTGGTACATAGAGACTCTATTCTATATTTATGTAATTATTATAAACTATGAACTTTAATAGATCTTTGAAAAAATTAGCATCTATGTTAGATGGCAAGTTAATGTTATTAATACTAATTATAAATAGATTTAATATAACATTGTACAAATCGTCTAAAGTTATGCTATTGAATAGGTCTTTGAAATCATATGTAGATACGTTAATCACATTTTGTAGATCTTTAATCTTATTTTTTAGTTCATAGCTATTTTGGAAGATGTATTTGATTTTATATACAGACCATGCATAGAGGTAAGAATTTTAAGTAATATTTTACTCGCTATATATGTGTTACATCCTATAGTAACTGTCCTGAATTTTAGTGGTGTTTTGTGAAACTTAGGTATTAACACTAAATGAGGATATATGTATATATTAGGGTGTCTCGGAAAATACGAATGTCTGAAAACGTTTGTTCCCGGAGGTTTTTGTGTTTCCTTTTGGTGTGAAATTACAATGTGTGAAATTTTAAATATGTAGATCAACGTTTGAGTGTGCCTGTAAGGGCATAAGGATTTAATTTTTTTTTTTTTGAGAAAATGCGTCATTTTATGGTTTATTGATTTTTTTTTAACATTTCGCCTCCATCTGATATTAAGTTTTTATGAGTTATTAAGTCTTAAAAAAGTACAAATTTGCATATAAATAAGATTCATATAAATTGTAATCACAGCAGAAATTATTTATTCAAGAATGAAAATGAAAAAATCTTCTCCCTTCACATTTTTTAACTTTTTTCTCGTACTGATTATAAATGCATATTGATGTAATAATATAATTCACAATGAAAGTATTAGAACATTGTTATGTACCTTGGCATAGTAACAAAATACTACCTGAAAAAAAACCCCACAAAATATATGTTTTACAAATACGTTTAAATTTTAAGCTGAGTAAAAATTCAATTGTAAAGTAAAATAAAATTCCTATGTAAGTGCACTTAGCACTTAAAATCTTACAAATGTTTTAAACAGGATTTAGTGAAGGTTGGTGCTGATTTCCTAGATTGTTCAACCGACTGCAGCAAACACTGCCTCTGTTCTTCATCCCTCGTAATTTTCTGTGAAAAATCCTGCACCGGCTTTACTCCACTTTCTGCTATATCGTTGGCGACTTTTAAGTTTTTTACAAATAATTTTATTTCATTATAGTCGGAATCCTCTTCCCATGTCAATGGACATTTTTTCTGCCAGGATCCATTCTTCTTAAATATTTCACAAAGTAGCCATGAACTGGGTCCTACTAGCTGAAAAAATTTTGTTTGTAAATTTAAGTTTGAGAATACAGGAACGCCCTTTGGTAAAGTTATTCAACAATGAAGAGGCGATTTTTTTTCTTCTCGGTTTCAGAAATCTTTTTTGAAAAGAGAGAAGATGGTATTGTCTCCTCTGACAAATACCACAAGTATCGATTTAAGGCTGCCAGAGCAGCCTGAGTAAACTCAGGATCGATAGCTTTGTAGCTGTACAAACTATGGCAAAGCATAACTTCATTCACAGTAGCATCTACAGCTTTTGGAGCATTCAACCAGCATTTAATATAAATCAGATAATTAAAAAGGTGTAAGACGACACGAACTCCCAAAATGACAGACGAGACTCGCATCTCACTTACACAAAAAACATTTTATTTAAAAAATAAACACTGCACGGATTACACATAAAAAGAACAACAGCAATCGCTCACTCCATCTTAGCCTCGCTACTCATCTACGAACTCAAACGATTCCCTGGCGGAAGCGTCACTGCTTTGATTTTGCCGCTGCAGTCCTGGAGTTTGGCTGCTCAGGTGGGGAACACCTGTTACAGACTCCCCCCCCTGGCCAAGATGACGTCCCGGCGAGTGGCCAGAAGAGCTGGATTGTAACTGAGTCTCTCTTTTGGCACTTTGACGAACAGTCTTTGGAGGGCTACTCTTGGGAGGTCGTCCCCTCTTCCTTAGGGGGGGTGACAGGCACAACATCAGAAAGAGGAGTTTCATTGAAAGGGGTGAGAGCAGAAGTGTGGTATGTGCCAAGCAGGATATCCGGCGCTTCCGGGTTAGCAACTTCATAGGTTGTAGGGGAGCGTTGGGTAATCACAATGTAGGGACCATCCCTACAGGGTTGAAACTTAGCTGTTTTCTTTTCCGCTTTATTGCTTAAACGATGTAAATTTACCCATACTTTATCACCTGGCTCATACCTATGTGCCCTTCGTCTACTCTCATCGGCATACTTTTTGTGCTGGTCTTGCTTCTTTTCTACAAGATCTTTGATCTCGGTTGAGATCCGGGCGAATTTCTTCAGATAAGGTGTAATTTCAGCGATGAAATTATCGTTGTCAATTACCGCTCTTACATCATGTTGCACGTCATCAATTGTTCGTAATTCTCTTCCGAATTGGAGAAATGCAGCTGTGTGATTTGTTGTATCACACTTCGACGTATTCATTGCAAAACGGATGGTCGCAAGTTTATCTGACCATGACGTATGATCCTCACCAACAACTATTGCTAGTTTTGGTTTTAGATCCCGATTCTTTCTTTCAACTGGATTGGCCTGGGGCCAATATACGGGTGTAAAGACTCGGGACACTTCGAGTAGGTAACACAGTTGCTGTAGGACAGCACTTGTGAATTGTGGGCCATTATCAATTATGACACGTCTGGCTAATCCATACCTCAGGAAAATCTCTTCAAACAAAGTTATGGCACATTCTTTCGCCGTCGCCTCTTTCAGAGCAAAAAGTTCTACCCATTTTGTCGACGTATCTTCTACGATGAAAATCCACTTCTTTCCATCTGCAGTCTCTGGTAAGGGACCAAAGAGATCTATGGCGAGTGTTTCGAAGCGTTGGGCATAAGCGGGAGTTCTCAATAAACCTGCAGGTTTCTGATTGCTTGGCTTAAATCTGCTACACTCGGCACAATTTTTGACGTAATCGGTAATAAACTTCCGCATTCCAGGGAAGTAATATCGCAAGGCCGCTTTGTAGAAGGTGCCCTCGGCTCCGTAGTGGCCGGCAGTTGGGGAATCGTGGTACTCCTTTAGCACTCTCGTTCGTTCATGGATAGGGACGACTAGTTGAGCCTCCTCGGCTTCCGAGTCTGGAGCATACCTGTAAAGGATTCCCTGGGACATCAAATATCCCCGCTGTGTCCAGTTGGCATAATTTTCATCTGTGGTGTTACTCTCGAAACAGTCAATTATCTTTTTCAGATCTGGATCCTTGAGTTGCTGCTCCCGGATGTCACTTGGCTTCCGGACTGGGAGGTCAATGGCAACCGCACAAATCTCACCCGATGGCTCCTTGTGTTCACATGCAGGACGTGATAGCAAGTCTGCAATAACGTTGGCTTTTCCTGGCAAGTAGTCGACTTTCAAGTTGTACGACTGAATCTGTAGGGCCCATCTTGCTAATCGGCCGGTTGGCGATTTTAGACTTAATAACCATTTCAAGGGCTGGTGGTCAGTAATCCCCGTGATCTCTGCTCCTTCCACGTATCCCCTGAATTTCTCTAATGCCCAAACAACTGCTAGGGCCTCTCTTTCCGTTGTGGAATAGTTCTTTTCAGCTGGTAGTAGAAGTCGGCTGGCATATTCGAGCGGGTGTTCCTCTGGACCTTGTCCTTGGGTAAGGACAGCTCCCAGAGCGTAGCCGGATGCATCCGCCCTTATGACAAAAGGCTTTGATTCGTCCACTTGACTCAACACTGGCGGTGAGATCAACTTCCTTTTCAGGGTTTCAAAGGCCTGTTGTTCATCCTCCCCCCACTTCCACGTGGCTCGCTTCCTGGTCAATTGACTCAAAGGTCTCGAGAGGTCTGCGAAATGGGGAATGAATCTGAGGTAACAACAACAGGTCTGTAGGAAACTTTGAACCTGCTTTACGGACTTCGGGGGAGGAATTCGGGCAATTGCCTCCAATTTAGCCGGGTCCACTTCTATTCCTTCGCTTGTAATGAAATGTCCTAAATACTTAACTTTATGGCAAGCAAAGTGGCACTTAGCACGGTTTGCATGTAACTTAAACTTTTGGAGTCTCTCAAAAACTTGCCGCAAGTCCTCTATGTGTTCCTCGAAGGTCGAAGACAACACAATGATGTCATCCAGGTATACAAGCGTATTGACCTTCAAACCATTTCTGAAAAGATCCATTAACCGCTGGAAGGTCGCTGGCGCTGTCTTCAAGCCAAAAGGCATCCTGGTGAACCGGTAGACCCTATACTGGCAGACAAAAGCCGTTTTATCCTTGTCCGGAGGATACATTTGTACTTGATGGTACCCCGACTTCAAATCTATAGTTGACATATAGGCAGTCTGTTTGGCTCTATGCAACAAATCATCCATGCGTGGCAATGGATATGGGCCAGGCTTCGTGATAGAGTTTAACTTGCGAAAGTCTACACATAATCTAAACTCTCCATTTGGTTTCGGGATCAAGACTACAGGTGCTGCGTATAGAGAATCGCACTCTTCTATGGTTCCAGCCGCAAGCAAGGCATCGATTTCCTTTCTTAAGAACTTCTCTCCTGGCAGGAGATAGTCGGTAAGGAATACTAGCCACGGAAGGGGCATTTCCTATCTCGATCCTATGTTCTATAAAGGGAGTCGGCTCTCCCCCCGGCCGGAACGTATTTTCATGTTCTATCAATAGAGCATCAAGTTGTTTCTTTTGACCCTCTGTCAGTTGTTCACCTTCATCTGCACGGAGTTTGAAGTCACACTTTGGGGTATGGGTGACGTCTTCTTCTGCAACCGCAATGACCTCTTGTTTTGGGGTCATATTGACTTTTTCTTTGAGACCAGTGTCGTCTCGTTCCTCTGCCAAAGGAGGTTTTTAAAGCCTTCGACGAAGGGAAACCGCTTTCTTGGGTTGTCCCTGTAACACCAATTTTGGTCTCCTAAGTTTAACACCACTTTAGCTTTCTCCAAGAAGTCTGTCCCGAGTAGGGTACGATTTCCTTTAGCCTCTGGGAGAGCAATAGGGTTCATCTTGAAAGTACGTCCTTCGAGTTGTATTGTCACTCTTGTAGTGTATACGTCTTTGTCAGTCTGGCTACCATCAGCAAGAGTCATCCGTAGATTGGACTTTTGAAACTGGACCCCTTGATTCCTCAGGATCTTGTATAGTCCTTCACTAGCTACTGTGTGGCTTGCTCCACTGTCTGGGCAGGCTTTGCCTACTACTCCATTTATGGTAACCAGCAGGCATGCGGTGGGTTCCGAGGTGGACAGGCTCTGGAGGTCGAAGTGTCCAAAGTTGGCGGAGGCAAGGTTTGGCGTTGGAGTGCAAACTGGACACTTAGCTCTGACAACTCCAGGCTTACCGCAACCATAACAAGTCAGGGCTAGACGCTCCTGTTTTTCACCAGCGTTGAGTTTTTCGGATTTAGGCAGTTGATTGCCTGGTTTCTTGTTTAGAGCATTTCTTGAAGTTTCCTCTTTTACGGGGTAAGGTTTCTTTTGCATTGGTGGGGCGTTGTATTTTTGTGGCTTAGTCTGATGTTATCGTAAGCATCAAGCTTTTCCACAAGTTCTAAGGGAGTGTTCAGATCGGGCCAAGAGTCGAGAAAGTGTTCTTTCACTTCAGGGGGAACTCGTCGTTTTATTTGGTCTGTGAGGACAAGGTCTCTAAGTTTGTCGGAGGTGGTGATGTCTAATTCTGTTAACCAACCATCTAAGTAGCCACCTAATTCGAAATAGAAGTCTCGCCAGGTGCAGGTGGGATTCTTGCGGTGAGATGAGAATAGCTGTCAAAACCTTTCAGCAGAGAGTTTGAAACGCTTAAGAAGTAAGCCCTTGGCCTTCTCGTAGTCTTTGCATTCTTCCTCAGGTTTCCGAACGACCATTCTGCCGACTTCCGGCGGGAGGGAACCAATCAGGTAGGGGACTATAATATTAATTTTAGGTGGTGATCGTAAAAAGACGATGAATTATTTTGTAAAGATTATAACTGGTACGACCTTGTAGTGAGAGCGGCATAGTTTTAAGAACACGATCGTATAGTGGGTCACATTTTAAATTCACACTCGCAACGATGTCGAAAGGAGAATTATTCCCCTTAGGTAGGACGTGCTTTCTTTCACACGGAACACGATGGCATACACAATGTCGTAGGGGTGAATATGCTTTTCTTCCCCACTGAACGAAATCACATATACACTAGAAATTCCTCATCAGAGCGACGAAGAAGGACAAACTCCAAAACCAAGAATGAAATTCGCTATTGATGGCGCATGTCGTTTTACTTCTTCTGAAACATGATCACACAAACACTTTGAACACTGGGCTAACACTTTTACTTCAGGAGAAAAACACATTTTGAAGACCACATTCCCTTTAAATAAAGAGTCTCAGTCAACATCTTTAAACTTAAAACATATTGCTTTATTTTCACACTGGAACAGTCACTAATTTCCAAAACGCAGGATTATACATTTAAAACTCTACAATACATTGCATTCAAAAGTAAACTTGGGGAAGCGTGTTGACAAAAACATCAAGGCGTGCATATTAAAGCGGCCTGGTACCTCGGTGGGTGAACGCCTCCGTCACCATAAAGTGGTCGGCATAGATGCTAATCCGCGCAACGCGTCGTGGTGGGCAAAGCCTCCTCACATGAAGTGGGTGGCCTGCCCCACCGAAAAACAACTGCTAACTGCTAAAAAAAACGTTAGACCTACTGCTATAGAAAAAGGGAGCTCGATTTTTCTGGAACAATTTTAGCAGGTGTTTTTCGAGCAATATGCTTCTTGCGCAGCAGGGCAAGACCGCAAACACATCTGTTTCAGCGGAGCAGTGAAATATGCGAGCGAAGGGATGTTATGATTATTCTTTTAGCAGGAGACAAAACTAGCGTCAACTGTTATTTTATTTTATTTTTTTATTTAGGCAGCTGATAAGAGTGAATGATTTAGAAGTACGTTAATGCGCTGTAATTGAGAAGGCCAAGAGGAAAATTGAAAGCTTTAAAAGATAGTTATTATTAAAAACTTTTAAATTAAATTTAGAATAGATTATTACCCAGCAAGCGCACACACGTTTAAATTACGTATTCCCGATGTCGAAATGTCGAAAATAGGTCGAGGAAAAATTACAGCAAAAAATAGCGTTTAAAAGAGATCAAACATACATTGTGTTGTCGACGTCTTAAAGAGCCGTTCGATTTTGGTCAGGGAGGCGGCTATCTTCGACTGTTAATGTAGGTCGCCCTCAGGAGGTCTATGATCCGTCCATACATCGCCGATTTTCCGCTTATGGCTTTGGCGGTCTAAGAGACACCCCCCCCCCAGCCAGCCAAGAAGAAACACGCGATGGAGCATCGAGAAATTTTTTCAGCTTAGTTAACAGTCAGTTGAACGTCGAATAAACAGTGCAGGGGAGACAGAATTTACAGGGTCCTTTCTCACGACCTTTGACATGTCCACCCCAACCGTTTTCTCAGAAAACAGATGCTTTTTTTTCTTTTTAGTGTGTGTATTCGTTCATGGTTCGCGTGGCTCGTACTTCGCAGTTTTTTATGCAAGGGCAGAACTTGCTCCAGCGTGTAGTCAATGGCTGAGCTCAACTGCGCTACACAGAACAGTAAAATTTCCATAGTTTTAACTATAAAAGTGGATATTTTTCAAGTATCTCTTGGAATATTTTTCAAGTTCAATGCTAACACGATTTATCGTTAGCTTGGCATATTAATAAGTTTGTCTGGCTCTCTTTAAATTGTGTTGGCCGGTGATGTTATTAAAGTTTATCGGGGTAACTACAAATTCTAATTCCAGCCATCAAAATTTTAGAGGTGAGTTAAGTAATTATTTAACTAATAATTATGATCTTTGTTTCTTTTATTCATTTTCTTTTTAATTGCTAATTATAAGTCTTCTTATTTGTATTATAGAGTGAAATATAAAGGTACAATTGGCATAAAATCAACTGTTTACCTTTATGAAATATTTTTTCTCATTATAAGCACAAATTTACTTAATGTAAACTTACTATAACAAAAGTCAACTTATTATTGCATTATGGCATAACTTACAATGAAACAGATTAAAGCACTTTATGCAAAGTTTCTTTTTCTTTTTAAATTGTATACTAATATGTGTGCATTTAGTATGTAATTTAAACCTATTTGGAGTAGTGAAATTGAACAAATCAAAGAATTAAGAGAGATAAATAAAAAAATGTTTGTGTAATGAAGTAGACAAAATTTTTCTCATGGGAGGGTCAGAGGGGGGGGGATTTGTAGATAGAAAACTTCTTCATATTTTATTACAGGAAAACTATAATAAACTATGGAGATAAAAAAGCAGGCTTATTCGTCTAATAGAAGTGGTTCCTTGACGATTTCGTCGAATCCTGACAGTTTATAAACGTAGTAATTATGCCGGAATTCCAGACATTTAGAGAATATGTCAGTCACATACCATTTACATACGTCGTGAAAGCATGGAAATTCAAACTTCTTGTCGGGTGCACATGCCGTTTAAAAGGAAACACTCTATATTTCTAAATATAATACATTATACTACTAGTTGTTAGCTAATGAAAAGCAATTTTGAATTAAATGATTAGAAATAACAAGTTTTAAATTAACTTCTAATCGTTTAGATAAAGTTATAAAATTTATATTCATAAAAGTTTGAACATATACAAAAATATATTAAAGTTAAAATATAATCTTGATTTTTAATTTAACAGATAAGTAACTCGCACGAACAACTTATGTCACTAATTTACATTTTAAAGGGTTTCCATTTTTTCCCCCGGTATATTTTATTAATCGTTTTGGCTGTATTAGGTATTTTTAATAAAAGGGTGCAAAAAATTATTTAATCTACTCTTATAAACTATCTAAATATTTTCATATATTGGTTAAAAAGTAATCTTTTTTATATAAAATAAGTAAATTATATTTACTGTTAGTAAAATTGCATTTTAAACTGTATTCCTTACTTAACTAAATTTACTAATATTTTATTTAATTTTTAAGTTACTTTTTCACCATCTTTCACCAATATATGAAGATATTTAGATTGTTTATAACATTGTATTAAACAGCGTACCCACCCCCGCCTTTTATTAAATATACCTACAGTAAAAACAATTCATAAAATGTACCGGGGGGGGGAAAGTAAACCCTTTAAAATGTAAAATAGAGACATAAGCTATTTATGCAAGTTACTGATCAATTAAATTCAAAAAATCAAGATTATATTTTTCTTTAATGTATTTTCTCTGTGTTCAAATTTTTATGAATGTATATTTTCCAACTTCATCTAAACGACTAGAAGTTAATTTAAAACTTGTAATTTTTGCACATTTAATTAAAAATAACTTTTTATTAGCTAACAAACTAATATTAAAATGTATTATATAGAAATATAAAATGTTTCCTTTTTAAACGGCAAAAGTTCACAAGATCAGAACAGTTTGAATTTCCATTCCTTCACGACGTATGCAAATGGTATTTGTCTATTCTCTGAATGTCTGGAATTGCGTCATAATTACTACGTTTATAAATGGGCAGAATTCGACAAATTCTGCGAAGTCTTTAAAGAACGACTTCTATTAGACGAATATAAGCCGGTTTTCTCTGTCCTGTTGGAGCGATTCGACAAGGTATAACGTAAAATCAACCACTATGAGCTGAATTTTATAAACGAATTCCGAGAATCTGTCTCCCTTCGCCGTTATAGCGACGAGTGTTCCACCAATATCGGGGATTTTCTTTTCCTGGCGGTCACCCTTTTCCATTCTTACGCCGTAGTTAAGCGAGATTGTTATCTCTCACGGTCACCCCTCGCGGGTAATACGCCGTCGAGAAGTTCAGCGCTCGACGGGCAAACAGGTGGACATATCCAAGGATTTTTAACGTCGATGATTACGTCGAAACTACGTCGACGGCGACGTTAATTCGATGTATCGTGGCTGGCTGGGTTAGTTTAAATTTAGACAACATTAATTAGGATTTGTATTAATAATTTTTCATTAAAAAATATGCAAGTTGTGTCAACGTGACAGGGACCCAGGTAGTCTCCGGAACCTTCAAAAATGTTAACTGCCGTTCAAATAAACTTAGGTATAGCGCCATGTCATCTTCTTTTGGATGAAACTTAGGTAAGATGCTCCTCATATAAACCTTGGGCTGTTCCGGCTCAAGAGCTGAAGAAGTGGTAGATGCAAGGTTTGACTGGGAGGATTTTTGAATCTCAATTTGCAGTCTCAGCTGGCTTGTTTCTCTTCCTCTAGGGCTCGTTCTCTGGCTTGTTTCTCTTCCTCTCTCCTTTCCACCAACTCCATATCAGCTAACTTTTCTCTTCTTACGCGCTCCTCAATGATGGATGTCAACATGTTTTTTGTTAATTCTTCATCATATTCTTTTGAATCGGTTATCAGTTTCTTTAATTGGGGCACTTTAAGGTTTTCCACCCCCTCCAAACCCAGTTCTAGGGCGAGGAGTCGTAGGTCATCTTTTCGGCCTTTTCCGAGGTAAGCCATTGTATCACAGGAGCACAAATAGAATTTCTTGAGTTACGGTTTTTTATATTTACTGACAGAAAGGCTTAGACAATTTAATTTTCAGGCTTTCTCAGGAGTGAGCAGAAACAAAACCTAACCTGAGCAACATTCACACCGATGTCATTAGACCTGAACTTCGCTTAAACAAGAATTATCCATAACTTTCAAAATAGTAACTAAAATGCAACAATTTAATTGATTTGGGCCACCAATACAACTACTTACTACTAAGCAACACCAAACCAAACATACAATTCTGCCAATTTCAAATTTTCATCAAATTAGAATTAAACCAAAATTAACCATAAGCAAATTCAAAACAATACCATTTTCTGAACAAAATGAAACAAAATTATTTTTACTAAATCAAAATTAATCTTACTCATCAAACCAAATTAATGCTATTCATCACTACTAAAACAAAACATCAAACTGCAAAATCCGATATATACATATACAAGAACATAACTAGCCATCACAATCAATAGAACATATATTTCAGTTTAACCAGCATAAATTTCCACTTTTATGGGCATTCCAACAATTTTAGTGCACACAACTCTACACAGAGTTTCGTTTCAGAAATCAATATTCTATCAAAAGTCAGGGTGGCTTTTCTCTATTCACAGTCAGTTAGGACCATTTTTGTTTGTTTTAAAACTTTTCAAGCAAGCAGATTTGCCAACTATATCCGCCAGGCAACGGTTTTGCCAAAATATGATTTAGAATATTATTTTCGATTTATGCACCAAATTATACCCAAAATACTAGTTAAACATTCTTTTATACGCTATTTACCTCTACAGCCAGTTTGGGCGGGAAACCGCCAACAAATTTCTATGCACATACAAAACACAAAATCCAAAGGAAATTGTTCGGTAAAATCATACAAGCCGGTGCGCACCCCATGTAAACACGGCGACAGCCGCTGGAGCTTGGCAACCGCCAAGCTCCAGCGACTGTCGCCAACCATTTTGTACGATCAGCAAAGTATTTTAAGACATTAAAATTGCACATGTATTCCACTTACAAAAATATTAAAACAAAATACAACGTCCATATTTAACCAAAAGAACGTCTGTAAATTCAGTAACAGGCAATTTAAAATGAGCAAACAGTGGACCGTTTTTAACTAAAAAAAAATACATTGCAAAGATTCGTTAACATTGAGTTAACATTCGTTAACATCGAACCTTAAACATTGCAAAGATTCGTTTAAAAAGAGCACTTACCTTTATATTTTTTTTAATAACCGCTCAGAAATGTCCCCAACACCCACCGGCTTATAACGTAAAACCAGCATGCTTTCTTTTATTTAGCTGTTATATTCACACTATATTTCTAACAAACACGCACAAATTCGTTTCATATATTAACATAACGCATTTCATTCCCTTCCATCAATAACAGAAACAATTTCAAATTCCCAGACCTGACGAAACACGTATTCTTTATGGTTCCCAGTCATAAATACCACCGGCAGGTAACTTCACTTTGGCGGTGCATCGCTCACTCTAACGTCAGAGTGTTCGCCAAGGATTTGTAAACAAAAATATCGATATGTAAACAATGCACCGTAAACGGAATATAGTCCATTTGTTTTTAAAAACATAATCAGGCAAAAGGATTGCCAAAACATATTAAAATATACAAATAGATACTATTTACATAATAATTTACTCATTAGAGTACTTGACTCATTTAACAGCAGACGAAAACGAAAACAACGTTCTACCTCATCCAGCTAAATCCAAACGTTATATCTCATTCCACGGCCTTTTACGTTGGGCGCCAAATTGTAAGACGACACGAACTCCCAAAATGACAGACGAGACTCGCATCTCACTTACACAAAAAAACATTTTATTAAAAAATAAACACTGCACGGATTACTCATAAAAAGAACAACAGCAATCGCTCACTCCATCCGGGGCCGTCGTTATTAGCAACCGGGCCTGCTTATTCGTTGCCACCGGAAAAAATGGGTGAATCATTGAGGCCTAATGTTTGCATTTGCGCTGTTCGATTGTATGCGATTTGGTATTATAAACGTTATTTTATTTTATAATTAAAAAACAATTTTGTTATAGTTTTGTCATAGTGATTTAATAACAAGGTGATTTAAATGTAGGTAATGATTTTTTGAAGATTGCGCCTTTATTTATGGAAATAAATCAACAAAGAATTCGAACTTTCAGTTCTGAATGTAACGGTAAGTGTACACCTGTATAACTTATTTAGAAATTCTACAAATTTATAGGATAGAAACCATGTTTTATTAATTAATATTCATGTGTTATTTATAAATTATTTTTCATTTAAATACCAAGGACAAGCAGTGCACGGGTTGTACTAATAATTATAGCAAACATTCTTCTGATACCTACGCCTTACAAAAGATTAAAAATTAAATAGTATAGCAATACTTAAATTTTTTATACGTGAATTGTAAATATCAAATATTTTAAATTCTATTTCATCTCCTCGTCATATATTCTGTTAATATATTAATTGAACAATATTTAATAAATGAAAATTTAATAACTATTAGTTAAATTTATTTTAAAAGCAATAATGGTTGTAACTGCTTTGAAAATGTGTGAACTTAAACATTCAGTATAATGATATGCATAAAAATGTCTGTATCATTTGTGTATTCGTTTACTTTAATGTATACTAAAAGTCAGCTTAATTTGTTCATGTATATTAAAAATCAAGCTAAAATAATGAATTATGAGAGTTAGCACTACTTTGTTTTTCCTTCAAATTACATGTATCTATTTATTTTAATGTCCGCGTGTATGTATCATAGTAAAGAAACTGTCAATGAGTTCGTACTTGAATTAGTAACACACAGTCATGACTTAAAACTACATTAAATAACGTTTCAAAGCATCGGAAAGCTTAAAAATTGCTTGATGTATACGTGAAGACGTGAGGATCCGTAGGCCTCTTTGGATGACTCATCGAAATACACGCGCAGGCCCGTTACAAATAGCGAAGGCCCCGCTCCATCTTAGCCTCGCAGCTCATCTACGAACTCAAACGATTCCCTGGCGGAAGCGTCACTGCTTTGATTTTGCCGCTGCAGTCCTGGAGTTTGGCTGATCAGGTGGGGAACACCTGTTACAAAGGCATATTTTACGCAGGTTTTCAACTTCTTTTGGATCATAACCCAATTGCTTATTAAATGCGTACATTTTTGCCGCATAAATTATTGTTGACATACATCTTGCTTTATGGAAAGCTCGAGGCTTCTGTCGGTGAATTCCTCGAGGTGGAATTTCACCTAATATTTTAAGTAAGACTTCCCGCGAATTCCTTATAGCCTCCACGAAGAAAGAGCTCCTTCTTTTTGCTCAAAACAAGTGTTAAAAATGTGATGGCTTCCTCTTTTAAAGATTTTAGCTTCCTGTCACTAACTTCAATCTTTTTGAAATTATCTAAATTGCTTGAAACAGTTTCCCATTGAGATTGGAGCTCTTTAAAATCTAAATTATCTGGACTCATAGATTGTCCGAAAATAGATTTCCACACTGCACTTCTACCACATGGTGTCGTCAAGCGAGGTAAAATAATTTCTTTTTCAAAATTGTTTCTAGCCTTAGGCATGTTGCATTTATCCATCCACTATTTGATGCAGTTGTGTCAAAGGAAAGGCCAATTATACTTTCTGATACACCCCATTCTTGAGTCAATTGAAAAATTCTTCCTGCCTGTGTATTTTAGCAGTTTCTCAGGTATATTTGGCATCCCTAACAACTTTCCCTCCATATACTCGGACTGCATATCATTGAACTGAAAGTAGGGGCTAAAAGTTATAATTGTAAACGGGTTAAAGCAGAAGTCTCCACAGTGGGGTAAGCGTACAAAAGAAAATTATTGAAGTACGCAGAAAATTGTAGGAAGTACCCACACAACACAAAGCACACATGCAATACATATATATATGTAGGGTTGCCAGGTCGCCAAACCAAATAGCAGGACACACCAGCCAGTTTGGCCGAACATATGGGTAAAAAAGCAGGACAGCCTACAATGTTGAGGATTTTGTCTCGGTATTAATAGGTACAACAAAAAAAATTGTACGTAAAATCAAGGTTTTTTTGATTATTACCATGAATCTTGTTAAAGTCTAATGAAATATAAATAACATCGAATGCCAAATCAGTTCAAGTACTTTATTACTAATCAGCCAAAGTCACCAGCAAAAAGCCTAACAAAAGCCGGACACCGTTAAGTTTGGCCGGACACGCAATCAAAAAGCCTAACTGTGTCCGGCTTTATCCGGACGCCTGGTAACGCTCTCTCTCTCTATATATATATATAGAGAGAGAGTATATATATATATATATATATATATGTATTGCATGTGTTATAACTTGTATGTGCATAAATTAACTGTTTCTTCTATTTCCGCATAAATAAACTGTTTCTTGTTGTGATTGAACTTGATATACACTATATTTTTATACATAGATAATTTTTTTAAATATAACGAGTAAAAAAACTATTTCCTTAAGTTGAAGGAACGTATTTATAAAACTTTTTAAATTATTACGAAATTTACATTTTTCGTATTTTTTTTTAATATTTAAGGCCTTACAGGCAAACTCTAACGTTCACCTAGAGACTTCAAATTTCACACGTTTTATTTTCTCACCAAAAGGAACCAGAAAAACCGCGGTAAGCAAACATTTTCAGACATTCGTGTTTTCCGAGACACCCTAATGTTACGTTCAGAACGTTTTTTAAGAATAAAAAATCAACCAGGGGCATGTGTAAAGTTATCTCATGATAAGCTAAAGAATAAAGAGCTAGTTTTAGAGTCTGAATGTCCTAGTGGTCATAACAGTGATGATATCTGTAGAAAGATATTGTTTATATCTACAAATATAATGCTAAAAAATATTTGTAATAAAGAAAACGATAATCTAATTAAAATTAAAGAGCAGGAAAAAAAATGTAAGCGTAAGTACTATATATATATATAGAGAGAGAGAGAGAGAGAGTAGGGTGACGCAAAAAAAACGACTATTTTTTATTTTTTAGTCTCGTGTGAAAAAATGTTAGTTTTTGATGTTTTAAGAGCCCCCTCCAAAGGACAGCTCAAAAAAAAAAATTTTAAGAGGTCGCTCAAAATTTTTTTACATTTAAAAAATCGTCAAAAATCGATTTTTTTTCTTTTTAAATTTTTTTTTCTCGTTACGGTATAATTTTATAGACCAAAAAAAGAATAAGTTTCTGAAAGTTTCAGTTCAAAATTTAAATTTTGAAAGGTCGCTCACAATTTTTTAAAATTTAGTATTGCATTACTTTAGATTTTTTCGAGCGACCTTTTAATATTCAAATTAAAATTCCATACTATTTTTTCTTTTATTTAGTACAATAATCGATAAAAATACACTACGAGATGAACTAAAAATCAATAAAACCCGTTAAAATTTAAAATTTGATGTTTTGTTATGTTATGTTTAAATGTTAAAATTTAAAATTTAAAATGGTTTAAGATGAAACATTGTTAAAATGTTGTAGTTGATTAAATAAAATTATTAAATTTTTAAAAAATTATGTTTTCTATATTGTGCTGGAGTTTTAGTTCATCTCGTGGTGTATTTTTATCGATTATTGTACTAAATAAAAGAAAAAAAATGTGTGGAATTTTAATTTGAATATTAAAATGTCGCTCGAAAAAATCTAAAGTAATGCACTAATAAATTTTAAAAAATTGTGAGCGACCTTTCAAAATTTAAATTTTGAACTGAAACTTTCGAAACTATTTTTTTTCGTGGTCTATAAAATTATACCGTAACGAGAAAAAAAATTCGATTTTTGACTATTTTTTAAATGTAAAAAAATTGTGAGCAACCTCTTATTTTTTTTTTTTTTTTTGAGCTGTCCTTTGGAAGGTGCTCTTAAAACATCAAAAACTAACATTTTTTTCACACGAGACTAAAAAAAATAGTCGTTTTTTTGTGTCACCCTAATTTATAGTTAGGGGGTACATTTTATGATTATTTTCATAAAATAATCATAAAAAGTACGTGGTCAAAAACGTTTGGAGACTGATTTAAATGCATAGTAGGATCGCTTGTTTTCCTTTAATTTCCGCATAAATTAACTGTTTCTTGTTGTGATTGAACTTGATATACACTATATTTTTATACATAGATAATTTTTTTTAAATATAATGAGTAAAAAAACTATTTCCTTAAGTTGAAGGAACGTATTTATAAAACTTTTTAAATTATTACGAAATTTACATTTTTCGTATTTTTTTTTAATATTTAAGGCCTTACAGGCAAACTCTAACGTTCACCTAGAGACTTCAAATTTCACACGTTTTATTTTCTCACCAAAAGGAACCAGAAAAACCGCGGTAAGCAAACATTTTCAGACATTCGTGTTTTCCGAGACACCCTAATGTTACGTTCAGAACGTTTTTTAAGAATAAAAAATCAACCAGGGGCATGTGTAAAGTTATCTCATGATGAGCTAAAGAATAAAGAGCTAGTTTTAGAGTCTGAATGTCCTAATGGTCATAACAGTGATGATATCTGTAGAAAGATATTGTTTATATCTACAAATATAATGCTAAAAAATATTTGTAATAAAGAAAACGATAATCTAATTAAAATTAAAGAGCAGGAAAAAAAATGTAAGCGTAAGTACTATATATATATATATATAGAGAGAGAGAGAGAGAGTAGGGTGACGCAAAAAAACGACTATTTTTTATTTTTTAGTCTCGTGTGCAAAATGTTAGTTTTTGATGTTTTAAGAGCCCCCTCCAAAGGACAGCTCAAAAAAAAAAAATTTTTAAGAGGTCGCTCACAATTTTTTTACATTTAAAAAATCGTCAAAAATCGATTTTTTTTCTTTTTAAATTTTTTTTTCTCGTTACGGTATAATTTTATAGACCAAAAAAAAATAAGTTTCTGAAAGTTTCAGTTCAAAATTTAAATTTTGAAAGGTCGCTCACAATTTTTTAAAATTTAGTAGTGCATTACTTTAGATTTTTTCGAGCGACCTTTTAATATTCAAATTAAAATTCCATACACTTTTTTCTTTTATTTAGTACAATAATCGATAAAAATACACTACGAGATGAACTAAAAATCAATAAAACCCGTTAAAATTTAAAATTTGATGTTTTGTTATGTTATGTATAAATGTTAAAATTTAAAATTTAAAATGGTTTAAGATGAAACATTGTTAAAATGTTGTAGTTGATTAAATAAAATTATTAAATTTTAAAAAAATTATGTTTTCTATATTGTGCTGGAGTTTTAGTTCATCTCGTGGTGTATTTTTATCGATTATTGTACTAAATAAAAGAAAAAAAATGTGTGGAATTTTAATTTGAATGTTAAAATGTCGCTCGAAAAAATCTAAAGTAATGCACTAATAAATTTTAAAAAATTGTGTGCGACCTTTCAAAATTTAAATTTTGAACTGAAACTTTCAGAAACTTATTTTTTTCGTGGTCTATAAAATTATACCGTAACGAGAAAAAAAATTCGATTTTTGACTATTTTTTAAATGTAAAAAAATTGTGAGCGACCTCTTATTTTTTTTTTTTTTTTTTTTTTTTTTTTTTTTTGAGCTGTCCTTTGGAAGGTGCTCTTAAAACATCAAAAACTAACATTTTTTTCACACGAGACTAAAAAAAATAGTCGTTTTTTTGTGTCACCCTAATTTATAGTTAGGGGGTACATTTTATGATTATTTTCATAAAATAATCATAAAAAGTACGTGGTCAAAAACGTTTGGAGACTGATTTAAATGCATAGTAGGATCGCTTGTTTTCCTTTAATTTCCGCATAAATTAACTGTTTCTTGTTGTGATTGAACTTGATATACACTATATTTTTATACATAGATATTTTTTTTAAATATAACGAGTAAAAAAACTATTTCCTTAAGTTGAAGGAACATATTTATAAAACTTTTTAAATTATTACGAAATTTACATTTTTCGTATTTTTTAAAAATCTTTAATGCCTTACAGGCAAACTCTAACGTTGACCTAGAGACTTCAAATTTCACACGTTTTAATTTCTCACCAAAAGAAACCAGAAAAACCGCGGTAAGCAAAAATTTTCAGACATTCGTATTTTCCGAGACACCCTAATGTTATGTTCAGAACGTTTTTTAAGAATAAAAAATCAACCAGGGGCATGTGTAAAGTTGTCTCATGATGAGCTAAAGAATAAGGAGCTAGTTTTAGAGTCTGAATGTCCTAGTGGTCATAACAGTGATGATATCTGTAGAAAGATATTGTTTATATGTACAAATATAATGCTAAAAAATCTTTGTAATAAAGAAAACGATAATCTAATTAAAACTAAAGAGCAGAAAAAAAAATTTAAGCGTAAGTTACAAACATTACAAAAATAAAATTTTATGACATGTATGTTATATGTGTAAAAAAAAAGTGACCTAGAAAATAATAAAAACCTTTATGCTCATATGTTGTTTGTATTTTATCATTGAATTTTTTATTCCCACATTTCATATTGGTATGCATTGCTGATGTATTTGGAAAATTACTTCCACTAACATTGTCAATTATTTTTGATTTTTTAAAAACAAAAGTGTTTACGATCTTTTTATGTGGCCAATTCAATTATGGAAATAGATTATCATCATAGAACAAAATAAGAAATTTTTATTTCTTATTTTCTTTTTAAGTTTTAAGCAACTGAATTCCAGTTTTTTAAAGTTCTAATGTGTTCAGAAAATATAGTAATAGAAGTAATATATAGTAATGAAATTAATAAAACTGGCAGATTTTGAAAAAGAAACCAATAATTTAGGATATAATATCCTGATCCTGCTTGGATTGGATCAAGTTTATTTGACAAATTTGATTTCTTTCTATTTATCATTATATTAATATAGCACACGATATATTATTGACCATATTTTTATATAACAGATAACAAAAACTTTCGGTGCAACATATTTTATTCTTTAAAAAAATCACGTAATATTTCCCTCAATTTTATTTAATCACTTTTTAAATGCAATCCGCTCATGGAATAAGGAATTTTAATAATAATTAGATAAAGCTGAATTGCCCAATCAAACACAAAAATATTTCAAAATCTATTTTCTTGATTTGTTATAAAGTACCAGTATATGCTTGTTTATATTTTATTTTTTTAAATAATAATTTAACAACAACAATCTCATATATTGTTTTAGAAAACGAAAATAAAAATAGCTGCAGATTATAAGCACTTTGTTTCTACATAAATATAAAATAGAGTTTTTAATAGTAAGTAAAAGTTTGTCTCTATTCTGAGCGAAAACTATATTTTAAATGTTGTTAAAAATATTAATGGCTTGATAAACATTAGAAGAACAGTTTTAAAAATGAGTTTGCTTAAAAGAGACCTAACTTTTTACAAAGCTTCAATTTTATGATCCACTTCTCAGTCACCGCATGACGAGACTCGTGACGTCACTCGCCGTGCGCCGTGGCTTTCTCTTTTTCCAGTCGGTGTTGGCCGAGGACGGCTCGAAGCCAGAGTCTCAAGCCGCCTCGCATCTCCTAAACCTGACGATTTTATGACCCTACGCCTCGCCTCCTGCTCAAACACCGATGATGATCTTACGCCGCGACAACCATTACGTCCTCGTTTTCTTTCAAGCGTCGGCAAGGATAAAAAGTCTGCGCGCCTTCAATATGACTCCAAGTAATTTGTGCCCAACTTTTTTAAGTATTCCAACAGACTCCGACAGGCTAACATTGCAGCAAAAGAAAGAAATGCTTTGATCGGAATTCGGGACGGTAAGGTATAGCTTGCACTATTAAAAGTATAGGTTAGCGATTATATATTAGTACGCAAATGTAATATGTGGCCTGCATCACATTGATAAATTCAAGTATTGAAAAACCTGTAACTATAAATTATTTATTGATTTTAGATTTTTTTTTCGAAGAAAAAAATTGTAAATCACTGTTTACCGTGATCATATGGTAACAGTGGCGTAGCGAGGGACGGGGTTTGGGTGTCAGAACCCCTCCTAAAATTTTGCTGAGTTCTATTATTGACATGAAGAATGCTATCCATAATGTAGATTATCCGTTACATCAGTGCCTAAACCCCCCCCCTAAAACTTTTTTCTGGCTACGCTACTGTATGGTAACTAGAGCTGTAAGAAACCACATGTATTCGTTACTGAGATGCGGATAATCCCTCAGACTCGAAGTACGAATTGCTACTTTACGGTTGATATCGTTACTGCGCGCTTTCGGATCGAGCTTTCCGATCGAGCTTCGAGCTTCGAATACAAGGGGAAAAACGAGTTCCGGTAATCGAGTACTAATATCTTCTGTTATTTGTTACTGGATATCGGATCGCGGTTTGTAGGGGAAAATCAGTCTTAGTATTTGAGGTATTTGAGTAGCAGTAGCAATATGCTCCGCTTTCGTTATTGGCAACTAAGGGGGTTGCATTTCGCGTGTGCCGAATGGTCTCGTTTGGATGAGGTTTGAAAGATCCGTAAGTTTTGTTTTCGTTACTGATTATGCAATATCGGATAGATACAGTATCTGCTGCTCTATTATGATATGGGATTAGACATGGCGTCTGTTTTATACAATGCGGGATGAACGGTATATAGTATGTTATGCGTGGGTGCCAATATCGGATTTTTTTTGGGGGGGGTGGAGAAAGGGGTGTTCTTACAATTGTAGAGCAATATCCACAAGAATAGAAGTACGTTAGTGCAGTAAGGGGATTCGGCAAGGTCAGTCTTGATTTCTGATATTTTAGTACTAAATAGTGGTGTAATCAGGATTATTTTTCAGGGTGGTCACGAAGGATTGAGAACTTATTTTTTTTTAAATGCTTGAGCTAGAACCGAAATATGAGTAATAAATAACAAGTTATTTAAGTAAGCCTTAAAAATATTTTTATAAAGTAAACGAATTCACGCATTTTTATTATTTAAAATATTATTTGCCCAATATATATATATATATATATATATATATATATATATATATATATATATATATATATATTAGGCATGTAAACTTAAAACATATATTTTTTTAAGTTATCGTTTCGTTTTAAACAAAAATTTCGAGAGGGAACCGGGATTTCTATGCCCACCCCTGGGTACGCCACTGATATTATAATAATTCAAAAAAGTGCAGCATGTTTTTAAAATATTGGCGTCTAATGTTGAGGGGGTTGACTTGACCCCCATCATTCAAGAATCCGAGCTCAGAAGCAACACTAGGCACAAGATTTTCCGTTATCCCTTTTAAGATGAGAATGAACAGGTTAAACCAGCGTACAGAATTAAAAAAGGGGAAGGGAGACTATGGGGGCGGAGCATGTTTTTGCAAGATTTCTACGGGCACTATCTGAGTTATTCGGATAATTTAACATTGTATAAAACATTACATTTGTATAAAAACATCTATTAATCAGAGAAAATAAGCTCTAAATACAACTCTTACGCTTTAAAGTCAAAAAATAATGTATGATATTTTTATTTGTTTTTAAACCAAAAAAAAATGTAATTGTATGTAGTATTTTAAACATTCGTAATCGTACGTAATGCTATGCACAGTGGCGTAGCCAGGATTTTATTTCAGGAGGGGTGTGTGTGTGTGTATCAAATTGCTAACTAAGTTTCAGTTGTAAATAAATATCACATTGTAAGCTAAGTAAAGGGTCAGATTTAGGAAAGGAGGGCTGTAGCCCCCCCCCTCCTCTAGATACGCGCTATAAGACTTGTTTCTCGCGTTCGAACTAGTAACGAAAGTAACGAGTAACGAATACTTAGTAACCGGTAGTGAGTTTAGAGTAACGAATACATACCGTTTATTAATATTTTCGTTACTTTTACAGCACTAATGGCAACGCTCTCGCGTAAATACCAATGGATTTAATATTTCTAATTGTTTTACTGTAGTGCTAGTATTAAAAAGATTTTAAATAAAGTTTATTTTTTATCTTTCCGCTTTAATTCTTTTTAACATGATCCGAAAATCAGCAGATGTATCCATAATCAATGATCATCTGAATGAGAAATTTTATTTTATTTTCTTGTGAGCAAGCAGCATGTTAAGTTTATTCCATTATGTCTGTTAATTAATTGTAAAACAAAAATCTGAATTTCTTTTGATAAATTACGTGAATAAAACATTTGATTTGTAAGAAGCTTTTGAGATAGGCCTTACATCAGCTCTACAATCTGTTGGATGCATCGTTGTTATTGGCAAACAGTTTGCGAACTCTGCCAGATGTGACCACCCGTTGCCATGGTAACCAGTTCTCCTCCACACCTCTGCTTCCATTTGGGCAATTTCTTATTCTGCCAGAATCGTTATACACTCTTTTTTCTGCGTTTTTTCTTAAATCCAACTTTTAAGACAAAATATCCGTAAAAAAGACATAGTAGAAGGAACTATCTGGTCTTGATGTGCTCGGAGACTTGTGTATGTGTCGTTTTAGCTTTAACAGAATTTTTTTGAAGTGTTTCTTAAGTCGTTTAATTTGTAAACATGTTAATGCAAACACGATTAGCCCATTTGTGCCTGGATATTTTTGCGACTTTCTTGGATTTTTACTGATAACAGAAATAATAGATAAATTTCTGATGTCAACTTCTTGAACAAGGGATGATTTCTTTTAAAATCATTATGCATAAAAATCGAAATATCAACATACTACTTGGTCATGTTAAAATATTTTGTAGAGTTGAGGCGCAATACTCATGAATAAAGGCTAGGAAAAATAAATAACGTTTTCGACTAATAGCCAAAATGCCGTCCCAAAAAAGGGACACTAGGCATAAAGGGTTAAATCGGGGCCTTCGCAATTAGTAACGGGCCTGCGCGTGTATTTTGATGAGCCATCCAAAGAGGCCTACGGATGCTCGAGTCTTCACGTATACATCAGGCATTTCTCAAGCTTCCCAGTGCTTTCAAACGTTATTTAATGTAGTTTTAAGTAGTAATTGTGTTGCTAATTCAAGTACGAACTCATGATTAATTTGTTTGCTATGATACATATTTACATAAAGAAAATAGATGCATATAATTTGAAGGAAAAACAAAGTAGCGCTTACTCTCATGATTCACGATTGCTTATTTTAGTTTCACAAGTGGATATTTAATATACTTTAAAATAACTAAATACACAAATGAGAAAGACATTTTTATAATGAATATTTCATGAACGTAGTCGTATTTCCTACGTTATTTAAAACAATTCAAGATTAATCTTTAACAAATGATGTATTAAAGCGCATTTCAGTGTTTTCGGGATATCCTGTATATTGGAGAAAATTGATAAAATACGCTCTATAGCGCGATCCCCGAATTAATTATTTTTTAATAAAGACATTTCATGTAGTATATATTATTCTTTTGTCGCTTTCTCAATCGAGCTTAGGAATTGAGCAAGCATAATGAACGCTTGTACAAAATATTAACTACATTTGAAGTTTCTGTGTAAACGGGCAAAAATCAATAATTTATAATTTACTGTATTTCTGCACTGTACCAGATGTAAGTCTTAATCACATAATCAAGGCATATATAACTGATAAATAACATTTTCAACTGGCAAAATTAAATTGTCTAAATAATATCACAACGTCATGCTTATTTACAAGAATAAAAACTACTCAAGTAATACGATTTCTGATTAAAATAATTTATTTATAAATAACACATGAGTAATTATTCACTAAACATGATTTACATACATATTTTTAGAATTTCTAAATACATTTTAAGCGTTCACTTACCTTTACATTCAGAGCAAAATGTTCGAATTTTAGGAAAAATTTTCATGAAAGAAAATGGCGCAAGATTCACAAAACGATTACCTACATCTAAAGTTCTTTAGTACGACAAAAGTATAAAAAAATTGTTTTAAAATAATATAACATTTATAATACTTAGAATAATAAAATAGAATACTGTAACTGGGGAAAACAGGCCTCAATGATAAACTCATTTTTAGCGATGGCAACTCATAAGCAGGCCCGTTGCTTAGCGATGGCCCCGGTTAAATCAACTTTGGAACTGGGATTTGTTTCTGATGTGTTCTGTTCTCACTTTTCAATACATAGTTTTTTAATTGTCTGACGATAATGCAGTTAAAATATTTTAAAGTACACTTTTCATAACGTCCTAGTATTTAGTATATTACATTCTTAATCAAGTCTGATGAAATATTAAAAACATTATTTTGTGAGATCAGGATTTTATTGCTTCAGGAAACACAAATACGATTAAATTTTGCTAAATCTTGGGTTTATTTCAGTGATATTACTTCTAAATACTTTTCAAAAAATCTATCTAGAAATATGTATGTTAACTTTACATATCTGCACAATATGTAAAGTTAATAATATACTTTTTTTCAACGTTTTAATATTTAATAAATAATGCTTTTGCTGTTGGAAAATACTACGATTATCAAATTATTATATATTATATAAATGTATATTGAAATCAGGCAAATACACTTTTGTTAGACATAAATTTTATGAAAATCGTTTCCTATTTACATTGCTATTTTAATACTAAAGGTAACAAACGCAAAATTTTTGGCACATCATGCTTCTTTATTTCGAGAAATTGAGAAAAGCAACTGAAACAAAAAGTAAATTTTGTCAGGATGTGTCGAAGGTCCTGTGACAGATCGAAATTGTCGAAAGTGGTTTAAAAAGTTTCGTAATAATATATTATTGGAAAGTTCAACCCCTTTTTAAGATTAACTGAAGTTGATGAAATCAAAACAATCATTTGAAAAAGGAATAACGATATAATTCATATTACATACCCATAATATAAAATGTACCACATTAAATGTTAAAAAATTATTTATAATGAGTACTTATTAAAAAAATTTAAAAATGTTAGGGTGGGAGGAAATTTTCAGTCAACATTAATACATGAACATGAAGGAGGTGAGTGTGGAGTGTCCGTTTCCCTTTTTGATTCCACAGGGATGAGAATTCTTTTCAACAAGAATAATTTACTTTATTTTTCAACAAATAACTTAAAAACTTAATGTAACAATATATTTGTAGACTTGAAAAACACGTCTGGGAACTATAATAGCTCAACTTGAGGTGGGGATACATTTCTCCATGGGCGTAACTTGGGCTTCGAAACTGGGGGGGTGGGGGGCAAAAGTTATTTTAAATTAAAGTACATATATGCGGGCCTGTACACACACACACACGCACACACACACATACATACATACTTACATGTACACCCTTCAAAAAAAGTATTCGAGCAATAGATAAATTTCCTATTTTAGAATTGCGAATAATAATTGAGTTTTTGAAAAACGGAGAACTTGATAGAAACATGGAAAGTCAAATTTATGCATAGCCTAATTCATAATCTATTTTAAAAAAATTTTAATATACGAAATCAACGTAGGAAATAAGTCTCTTGCTCGAATACTTTTTTTGGAGGGTGTATATATATAACTATAAATTCGGGTCTTCGAGCCTCGTCAGGGGAGACCCCCCTGAACCCCCCTCATTTTTTAGTTTCATTATTGCCATATTAAAACGATATTAATTGACTATGTCATTTTATCTCTCACCCCTTTTTCTTTTATTCTTCCTTTACATTTATTTCATCGACTGGAAGTAGGAGGGTTTCTTGATCTTTCCTTGCAATTGCAAACGTGGGTCTATGATAACTGAAGTAACTTATATACAGCGCCATATTACCGGTAGGGCAAACGGGGCAACTGCCCAGGGCCCACAGATTTTAGGGCCCCAAAAATCATTTTACATTTTCATAATTTATAGGTGGGAAAAAACAGCTAATATTTATTCTATTTTTTAATTATAAACTATGAAGAATGAAAATAATTCAAATTTATATTTGGGCAAATTAATTAAAACTTCTTTCACTTCGTTGAAATGCTCTTTAGTCAATATAACATAGCAACATGTATACAGGGCCGGTTTGAGGCGTAGGCGACGTAGGCGGTTGCCTACGCTTAAGTTTCTATCAAGGGGCGCCAAATTTAACTTTTTTTTTCGTATTTCCCAACATTTTCCTCTTTTTTTCAGATTGGCATACTGACTGCTCAGCTTTTAAACAGTATTATTATCACAAATACTTTTAGACACTCCTGAAGTCTCCGGTGTGTATTGTCAGGAAGCGTTCTTTGATCGCTTCGTTTTTCATTCATGGGAAACGTCCAGATGTTCACTGAATGTTCAGGCCTCCACCTCCAGGCTATGCTAAATTACCTTCTTCCGTACATCCTCTGAATGGTCGGAAGGGGTGATCTTTGGACCTGTTGATTAATTACCTCCGATAATTATTTTGAGTTGTCACTGCCACCTTACTGCAGATCTTATCCGGATGTTTAGAGAAATGGTTTCTAAAGTTACCTTCCTTCCCGTTATACTTAAAAGAAATGCCGCAAAAAATATACGCCAAAACAGACAAGCTATAATTAATTTTGCACAAAGCCACACAAAATCGAGTGTTTTTTTCATGAAGTTAGCCCCTGCTTAAACAAAAATATTAATTTTAGACAATTCTGTGCCCCCGTAAATTAAAGTTCTGGGATATTTCTGCTTCCTAAGTTTTTTCAGCCGTTAGAATCGGCTTTCCAATGAGGGCCGTACCGAGGTTACCGCGAGGACGGTCTTCGCCTAGGGCGCAAACAGAAGAGGGGGTGCAAAATCAGAAGGATCACGAGTTTTAAATATTTTTTCTAATTAGTGTTTCTTTTTTTTTCGTTTTATCCAAAATAGTACATCTGTAGGGGGGGAGGAAAGGCTGGGATTTTATTACTATAATGATTCCGGACAAGGGCGGCAAATAGGGGACGCTGTCACACCCCAAATTTAACATGCATTTTATTTATTTCATATCCTGGATTTTAGAACATCAAATCTCGCACCCCCAAATGAAAAACTGAAATGCCATTTCCCGCCTCTGATTCCGGGAATTAAAGAATTATTAAGTTGTCGTTGAATCTGCAGAAGGGGGGGGGCATAATTCGGACGGTTCTGCTAGGTTGCACCGGGCTACACTGCTCTTTCCAAATTAAACAGTAAACAGATATATATCACTCCAGTAGACAGAGATTTTTCAGAGCATAAATAAACGAAATTTCTATACAGTATAAAATTTCAACAGATCATGCTAAAAAAGTTTCAAAGGAAGATACCGTGTTTACTCGCGTAATTGTCAACCTCTCATATAATCGCACCCCAGTTTTGAAGCAGAAAAAAATTGCTTTAAAATTACAATATTATGATGTAGAAAATTTCCCCTCATAATAGTCGCACCTACACTTTAACAATGAAAAATTGGCAAAAAAAGTGCGACTGTTACGCGAGTAAACACGGTATATTTCGGATTTCACTCCCTTAGTACGCTCTGGTAAATCATAATATATTCTAGAGCGATGGCGACAAAGAAATCGTCAAAGTCATTTCACAAAAACAGAAAAATAAATTAAATAGTAAATTTTTGCAGTTTTTTATCGCGTTGGCAAAAGGGAAATGTGTCTAATTTTGACGCCCTGCTTCAACAAAAATGTTTAATTTAGATATTTCTACCCCCTGTGAATTACAGCTGTCGAAAGCTTCAGCCTCAAGTTTTTGTAAAAGGGATTTGTTAAGTTTTTTGGCAAAAGGGAAATGTGTTAGATTTGACGCCCCTGCTTTAACAAAAATTTTTATTTAGCATTTTCTGCACCCTTGTGAATTATAACTGAGGAATGCTTCGAATTCCTGAGTTCGCAGCTCCTAGAATTGCTTTTTAAGCAGAGTCGTGGCGAGGATACCCCTTGCCAAGGGCGCAAGCAGAAGAGGGGGCGTAAATCAACCGGATCACAGGATGTTTAAATAGAATTTTTCTAATACACTGCTGGCCACCCAAATTGCAACACCAAGAAAAACAAGAGATATCACAACAAAATTTATTGTGTAGATAACATGTTGACCAAGTAACAAATGATTAAATTTACAGCATTCTATGAAGCGTGGTTCCTGCCAAAATCAGTACCCAGAGTAGCCGCCGTTGTTGGAGATCACAGCTGCCACACGCCTCGGCATTGATTCAAAGAGACTTTGAATGTGTTCTTGGGGTACAGCAGACCAAGCAGCTTCCACACGTTGCCAAAGTTGATCTGGTGTGACAGCTGGGGATGAACTCTGGGTCAGTCGTTGAGCAACCATGGACCACATGTTTTCTATCGGCGAAAGATCCGGAGAGCGCGCCGGCCAGGGAAGCAATTCAATCTGGTGATTGACGAAGAACCCTTGGACAATGCGTGCCACGTGTGGCCGTGCATTATCCTCCTGAAATATGGCTGTTGGCAAGCCCTGAAGGTAAGAAAGGACAACTGGCTCCAACACCTCGGAGATGTAGCGCTGGCTGGTTAAAGTACCGGCAATGCGTACTAGAGGAGTGCGAGAGAGATATCCGATACCGCCCCATACCATAATACCCGGTGCAGGACCAGTGTGACGGTGCATAATGCAGCTGTTCAGCATCCTCTCTCCACGGTGTCTCCAGACTCGAATCCGACCGTCGTGGTGTTGCATACAGAAGCGTGACTCGTCAGTAAAGAGAATTTCATTCCATTCTGTCGTCCACATCCTTCTTTCATCGCACCATTGGCGGCGGAGACGTCTGTGGTTCCGCGTCAGAGGTAGACAAAGCAACGGACGTCTTGCGGACAGACCATTCTGCTGTAAACGACGTCGAATGGTACGCGCAGACACTGGATGATGCGTTACAGACTGAATCTGCTGTGATATGGTTCGTGATGTGACTGAGCGGTCCGTCACTGCCATGCGTACAATCTGCCTGTCATCACGTGACGTGGTGCACTGAGGTCGATGCGGTCGATCACGTCTGTCCGTCGTACCCTCCTGCACCCAACGATCACATATCCGCATCACAGTTGTTTGGTTTCGTCCAATACGACGACCGATTTCCCTGAAAGATAACCCACAATCTCGGTATGCCACTATCCTTCCTCTGTCAAACTCGGATACTTGATCAAAAGATGATCGTTGTTTCCTACGAGGCATAATTTATCGTTTTTTTGAAAAAAAAGCAAGAAAAACACAATTGCTGTACTTGAAACCGTCGAAATCTCCAAGCCTTAAATAGCGCTTTGAGGTGGCGCCACAGGCGCGCTTGATGTGCGTCTGCGCTGAAATTCTAATCATTTGCATATCTCACCTCAGCTAATGCATGTTGTAAATTTCATATTATTTGCATGCTTCCTTCAGGGTGTTGCATTTACGATGGCCAGCAGTGTATTTTAGAGGACAAAACATAAATATGTCTATCATGGGCTCCGCCAGAATATTTGCCCATGCCAAGGGAAAACACTGCCTACAAAAATACAGGGGAGGGGGGCAGGTGCCCCCCTTGCCCTATGCTGCCGGCGCCCATGGTGTCTATAGAATAGTAAGAATTCATTTACTGGAAACTAAGCATAGAGGTGAAGGTAGAAGATTTTAACTCGGAGGTATGAGAGACATTTTTCAGATCACAAATAAACCAAATTCCTTCGCGGTATGAACTTCCGAAAGATCATGCTAAAAGTTACAGAGGAAGATTCCACTCCATAAAACTCCTCTCCGCAATTACCGCCAATATTAAAATAAGTAAATTTTTCTGATAAACTATGCAAGTTATGATTGTGAAACTTTTGGACTCGGAAAAAAAAAATTCTTATTCGCAAAAGCGTATGGGAAAATTCCTCTGAAATACGACTCGTTTTTCAAGAATAGTCCTTTAAAAAGGAATCCTTTTTAATTTGTCTAAGAATTTGTCTGTTCGTTAATAGCTCCCGAAGTCTTATTCCTTATAAGAACATATAGTACTTCTACACGTTTTTATAAACTAAGTAATAAAGTATAATAAATGATACTTAATAAACTCTTTTTTTCTCACTAAAGTTTTTAGAAGAGTGTCACTTTTCACAAAATTTTAAATTTAAGAATTTTTCCTGAAATCTGTATACTGATACAGGATTACCGTTTATTTCAAAATGTATAGAACAGCTTTTAAAAGGACACGTTAAAGAAGTTTAAGTCTCAATACTTAGTTTACATATATTTAGGTGCCAAAATTATACAGGGTTATTCAGAATTCCCTCCGGAGTTTCGAAGAGCTATAGTAAAAAAACTAAAAAGAATAAAGCAACAATGACTTTATTGGAGAAAGAAATGTCACAAGTTTTATTTCACAACAGTCCAATATGTGAAATGTTCATGGCAGCGACGGATTAATGGAATTTTGTCGGGGGGTGAGGGTGGGGGGAGGGCCGTTAGTTTGTCGGGGAAGGGGTGGTAAGTTATAAGATTGACATATACATCCATTTTATGGAAGTTAAATAAGATCTTTTACATTAAATTTTTTTCCCAATCGGGCCGGTAGCCCCTCCGCCCCGCCCCCTATAATCCGTCCTCGCTTCGTGATGCGGCAGATATCAAGTCTAAAGGCAAATTCTTCTCTATGTTCACACTGCTTAATGTGACCAAGGTTTCACACATAGAACACCTGTAAGCTATGTAAATAAAACTTGAATTGTTTCTGTATTCTTTCAAATGTTCTTTCTTATTTGCTGTATTAGTTTTGTTACTATAGCGCTTCGAAATCCCGGAGGGAATTCTGAATAACCCTGTATTATTTTTTCTAAACTAAAGCCAGTGGCTTACTGCAAAAGTCGGAGGTCCCCCCGCAAACATTACTCTGGGGCTCCTTTTAAATTAGTTATGTAATTAATTACCAATCTTTTATACCATCCCTTGCACATTTATGATACAAAACTATTGAATATTTATAATTATAAAGATTCAAAACAAAAATTGAAATAAATGTCAGATTTATTCGTATAAATTTATTTAAATACAGCAATTATTTAAATAGGCAAATTTTAAAAAGACTTTTTTATGTACAAATGAAGTGTCTTATTAATCGCTGAGCACACTTTTATCAGGAACTAGCAAATGGCGCAGGACAGGCGCGGATCCAAGGGGAGGGTGGTGGGGGCGATCATCCCTCCTGGGCGAAGTCCAAAACTCTGTTATAATTTGTTAAAATATATTATGAAAGTATTATGAAAATTAAGTAGCCTTTTTCTAAGGGGTGTATCGCAGGTACTACTCCCCGTCCTTTTTAATCACAGCTCATACACAGATTTTATCAATAATATAATAAATTCATAATTGGTGTAATTAATTATAAAATGATTTTGCGAATTCCATCCCCCACCCCCTGTTTCAGGTAGAAAATCGCCCCCTCCTTGAGTAATTTCTGGATCCGTCCCTGGTCTTCGCACGGAGAGAATTGCTTTCTTTATTTCATTTATTTTGTTTAAGCACACGAAATCTTTTACTTGCTTTTATGGAACTTTTAGATGATTCATTACATCAAAATGATGCCAATCTCGCTTTTTATTCCTATCTTTACATGAAAAAAATCTCATATTGGTCAGATTTAATGGCCAGGGTATCGTCGGAGAAGCTTTTTAAAGGTGATACTTGGGAAAATTCTTTAAAAATCCGTAAACTGGTAGTGTCTGAGTGGATAAGCTACTGAACATGGTAGACGGTTGGAAGTGTTTTGGTCGGTTTCCTCTAAATGTAACGAGAATACGCGTTAGAGCCCCTTACAAAAGTCCTTCGACCAAGGCACTTCTCCTCTTGTGTAGGCTTGCCATAACACAATTCAGACGAGAACTGGTAGATATTCGAAATTGTGAAGTCATCTATGAGCTTCTCCATGTTGTTTTACAAATCTGTGCAAAATTGCAAGCCGATCGATCAGACGGTGTGGATTTGTATTAACACAGATAGACAAATTTTCACATGTATACACATAGATAATACTAATTTATTAGGAACATGTAGCAATTTAAAGAATCATATCGGCGATTTATCTAAAAATGTGGTGCTAGAGTTATTTAAGGTAAGGGTTCAATTACTTTTCTCATTTAGAGGAAGTAAGAAGGGAAGCAAATGAGCATGGGCGACCATACGAAATTTTTTTGGAGAGGACAAACTGAAATTTTTTTTTCTAGAGGGTGTCAAATTTCAACAATTGGAATACCGATTTTGCTTTTTGATTCCCTTTTGTTTACATCATAATCTAATATGCTAAATCTCATGATGAATGATCCATGTGTAATGGGGGGGGGGAGCAAATGCTCTGCCTTGCCTCCTAATGGGGGCCCATGCAAATGAGAGGGGGGGGCGTAAAATCAGCGTTCTGTGCGAGGGGGCGTAAAATCAGATCTCGCCTACGCCAAAAAAATGCCTAAAACCGACCCTGCATGTATAGAATGTAAAGCCACTTCTCATAAGCAGTATTTTTAAGATTAGAAAATAGCAAGAGTTTTGAAATGAATGCGTAAGTTAGTTATTTTAAAAAATATAGAAAAGAATTACTGTTTATAGAAGTGGTTAACTATATTCTGTACGTATTGGCAACTATGATACAGGATTTTGATGTAACCTTTTACTGATGCTATTTGTTTCAGTGATATATAGATATGCGTTTATTTCAGACTACTTAAAATAAAGTTTCGTGTTCGAGGGGAGAGGGAAAGATATTTAAAAGTTTTAAGAATAAAGCAATCATAATTAGGGATGCACCGAATACCATATTTTGCCGAATACCGAATACTTGGTTAAAATTTATTAAACTTATTAAACCGCTATTAAACTTTGATTGCAGTGATTAATTTAATTAGTTTCTTCTTAAGCAATATTTCATATGAAAAAACACACAAAATACTGGTGTTAAGTGATAAAATAAAAACAAACTTTGTAAAAAAAAAAAAAAAAAAAAAAAAAAAAAAAAAAAAAACAGTTCCCTCTGCTCAGTAAGACGGAAGGGCTTGTCTGATGAAGACCGAAAGAAATTTTGGTCGAAACGATCGTTACGCCTTATAAGTAACCTTTTATGTGTGTGTGTGTGTTTTTTTTTCACAAAGTTTTCACTTATTTTAATATTTCATATGGTGTAAAACTTCAAAAGTTAAAATGCTGCAAAATTTAATATCCAAGTGTGTTTCCTTTATATATCATTAATAACTTTTTTAAATATTAGTGAAATGCTTCTAATTTTTTTACCTGCATATTTTACTAAAAAAATTAGCAGTTAATTGACTTTACATATTTATGAACACTTAATGTTATGAGTTTTTTTTTCGGGTTACTGTTTCAAATTTAAATCAGTTAGTAATAGCAAGGTTAATGTAATGTATCATAAGATTTAAGAAAAATTGAAAGGCAATAAAATTCAAATTTAATATCTGAGTGTTTTCTCTTACATTAAAACTAATTTCATTGTGATATTAGTTTTTTGTGTGATTGTGGGACGCTATGTTAGGGCTATCTGCCAAGGATGGCCTTGATAGGAGGACTTTCTAAGGGTTTCTAATGCTTATTCACATGTGATATTAGTAAGTAACAACTTGAATCAATTTAGTACTATGATACTACACTGTATCTTTCATTCATTATATAAAAAATATGTATTTGTTTACTGATTGGTAAATACTTCAATTTGTTTACTATTCGGTTGCCGAATATTTAAGTATTCGGCCGAACCGAATATTCGGTTTGTCTGCCGAATAGGCAGTATACCGAATACCAACCGAATATTCGGTGCATCCCTAATCATAATTGATTTTTTTTTTTTTTTAGAATCTGATAGTATATATATTTGGGTTATAAATGCATGATCTGTATTCAAAATCATAACTGTGCCCCCTGACTTTTTAGACTAGGGTGGCGATTTTTACAACTGCAGGGGCAATTGCCCCCCCCCCCAGATTACGCCTATGTATTTCTCATCTTGCCGTCACACAAGAGGGCAGAGGCGGGCGTTGAGTCAGCTGGCTGTTCCGGAAAACCCGTGGTCGACTAACATACTGAAGTATTCCAGGGTCTGTATACTGAGGCACTAGCAGGCTAGCAGCTAGAACTCAAAACGATACTTTTCTCCTTGACTGTAATGCGCATGTTCAAGAACTCGCCTCTGATCTGTGATCCTTAGACAAATGGTTACCAACATTGGCGCGAATGCCGTGTGTTTGGCTTACTACATAAGAATAGGAAATTCAAACGATCTGTCAGACAGGACACCAAAACATTGTCTTTTATTTCAAAAAAGTAAGTGCTGCGAAGAAATTAAACAATTATAAATTTTGCTTTTACAGGATGTTTAAAAATATCAGACAGTTGCTAACAGCGAAGAAATTAAATAATTATAAATTTTGTTTTTTTAAAGGATGTTAAAAAATCTCAATTGCTAACATGCATTGTTTAACTAAAAGCTAGATTAGTTTAACAAGGAAAATTTTAAATCAGCATTAAATTTTGTAACAAAAATTTTAAGCTAAAAAATATTCCTTTTTAAAAAATTAAACCTGGATAAGTTTTAAATTAGAAATTAGAATTCAACATTGAAATTCCTGACAACAGTTTTATTTTTTTTTTCTTGTAAGTTTGAGGTTAGAGTGAAATTAATGAAACTTTATACAATAAATAATTGAAACATCTTCATTTTAAGGAGGTAATTGTTAAATGGGAAAGAAAAACCTACTACTCTTTCATTCTAATTATTACTTTGATTTAAAACGCACACACACACACACATATATAAAATTACTATCAAATGCAATTAAATCCCATTTACCATATTAGATGAACAAACTGTATAATATGAAAAAAAACTTAATAATTTAATTAAATAAAATAGGTTAATATATATATATATATGCTTTTAAATCAAAGTAATAATTAGAATGATAGAGTAGCAGGGTTTTTTCTATTTAAAAATTAATTACCTCCTTAAAGTGAAGATGTTTCAATTATTATTGTTGCTTATGCCCTCTGACAACCGCGGGGCGGTCCGGATCCGGCATATACGCAGCGATGGG
The DNA here is from genome assembly GCA_038373885.1 of Cheiracanthium punctorium. NCBI lineage: Eukaryota > Metazoa > Arthropoda > Arachnida > Araneae > Cheiracanthiidae > Cheiracanthium > Cheiracanthium punctorium. The sequence goes on from JAWZYV010013289.1 coordinate 110,373, forward strand.
CGGAAGGGGCGGCTTCCATTTTAATGAGCCCCTGTGGGAGGAAGTCCGATTCAGCTCGGGGTCCCCTAATTTTGAAGCAATTCAAGAGGAGGGACAAATCCCATAAAATCGGCACCCCCAGAGGTATCGTTTAACAACTTGGAGGACATTGGAGCCACGACGGATTTTACGTGCACCAGCTCCCATTAGCCTACACGGTCCCACATCAGTCGAGCCGAGAGCAGGTGACCCTCCCAAGCACTGGCCAAGACGGATGCTGCTTCACTTGCCGTGTTCTTATGTGAAAGGAATTTAGCGCCCAGAACACTGCGGGACTCAATATTTATTTTATAAACTTTCATTAATTTCACTCTAACCTCAACGTTACAAAAAAATAAATAAAAGTAAAACTGTTGTCCGAAATTTCAATGTTGATTTATAATTTCTAATTTAAAACTAATCAAGGTTTAATTTTTAAAAACTAATATTTTTAGTTCAAAAATTTTGTTCTGAAATTTAATGCTGATTTAAAATTTACCTTTTAAAACTAATCCAGCTTTTAGTTAAAAAATGCATGCTAGCAATTGATTTTTATAAACACCCTTTAAAAGCAAAATTTATAATTATTTAATTTCTTCGCAGCATTTATTTATTTATTTTAATAAAAGATATGGTTTTGCTCTCCTGTCTGACAGATCGTTTGAAATTTCCTGTTTTTTTGTAGTTAGCCAAACACACGGCATTCGCGCCAATGCTGTGTCGCGCGGGGTTCTTTGCTTACGTCGCGGGATTGTGTTGTAGGTGGCTTGATTTAACACTCCCTTTTACTACACTAATATAATTTATTTACACAGACAAACTATATATGCATCATTTACAACAGGGTTCTCGTTAGAAAAACTTATCATAGATTACGTATTAATTTAACACATCATTATCATACGTAGCGTGTTTAACTTATAGCGTAACATCGGCACCCGTGTGGTCCGATCAGCACCTTCTCTTTTCTTCTCCTCTTCTGAGCAGAATTAAAAAAAAAATGCGGCGTAGAGGGGTGAAACTAGGCGTTCGCAGCGCCAAGCCTTACACCTCCCCTCTTAAAGATTTGATTGCGTCTTCTTGAAGACAAATCAAATTAACATAGAAAAAAAATACACTTCTTTTACCTGATATTAACAGTCATCATAACATTCATAATAGCAAAATAAAAAATCCTAGCTAAAACACTAATAACATATCAAATAACAAAAAAAATAAAATAAAATATTTAAAGAAAATAACTAATAGCTTACAAAAATTTACCTGATTATAAAACACCTATAAAAAAAGTTACTTCACTTAGAATTTCACATTTTAAAGTAAACAACTAATTTCTAGTTATTGAAAATATTGAAGACATGAATTGACATATTTGAATTATCACTATTATAAGAAAATTCTAAAACCGTATGATCATTACTTAATCTAAACTAAACAAAAATAAGAACAAAATTTAAACCAAATTTTTTCAAAAGTTCTTCAAGTGTCCGTGCTCCAGGCTATTTCCTGAAAAAGGAAAAGCACATTGATCAACATAATATAATATTCAAAGCCAAAACTTGAGTTCATATCATTGTTCGTAAGTTCAATGGTCAGCCTGCAAACGCGACAAGGAATCTGCGTTCAAGTGTTCTTTTCCTTTACGATATTTGATCGTAGCATGAAAACGTTGTAAAGCAAGAGACCATCTTTGAAGTCGGGGACTTTGTGAAGCACAGTTCGTAAGAAACTTTAGGGGATCGTGATCACTTACAATAATAATTTCTGATCCAAATATGTAAGTCCCGAACTTCTTTAAGGCAAAAATGACCGCGTAAGCTTCCTTTTCAATCACTGCGTATTTTTCTTGCACGTTAGTCAGTTTCTTACTGGCGAATGCTATAGAGTGTTCATTGTTGTGTTCATCTTTTTGGGCTAAACAAGCACCAACGGCATACGATGAAGCATCAGCATATATTATAAAGGGCAGCTTGAAGTTTGGGGAATAACGTTTGGGAGCATTACAAATTGCTTCCTTCAGTTTGGAAAAAGCAACGTCATGTTCACTTAACCAAACCACATCATTTGGGGATCTTCGTTTCGTCAAAGTGGTTAAAGGGCGAACTATGTCTGAGAAGTTGGGAACGTAAGCTCTGTAGTAAGACAATAGCCCTAGAATGCTTCTAACGTCTTTCTTAGTTTTAGGTGTCTTTAGGTTTTGGATAGCTTGAACCTTTTCGGGGTCGGGCTCATGGGAACCAGATCCAACAATATGACCAAGAAACTTGATCTTTCTTTTAGCAAAGTCACACTTTTGAAAATTGATCGTAAAGTTAGCTTTTTCTAAAGTCGTCAACACAGCATCGAGATGCTTGAGATGCGAGCACCAGTCATTAGAGTAGATTGTAACATCGTCGATGTACGATTCGGCGTAATCTTTATGTTCGAAAAAGTAAATCGTTCATAGTTCTTTGAAAAGTAGCAGCCGCATTTCTCAATCCAAACGGAAGAACGACAAACGAATACTGTCCTCGGTGTGTTACGAAGGACGTAAGGTCTCGGCAAACCGGATTGAGTCTTATCTGCCAATAACCTTTCAGAAAATCGATTAAAGTTATGAACTTCGCCTTCGATACCTGATAAATCAAATCCGTTGCATTCTTCATTGGGAATGAATCTGTCTCTGTCTGGGCATTCAGATATCTGTAGTCTACACATAGGCGGACGGAACCATCTTTCTTGGAGACACATACGACAGAATGTGCGTACTCACTTTCGGAAGGAATGATTAATCCTAGGTGCAAGAGTTCCTCAATTTGCCGATCTACTTCTTCCTTTAACGCTTCTGGGATCCGGAACGGTTTCTGCTTTTTCGGTACACTTCCTGATTTTAACTTAATGTTGTGCTCTCCGACATGAGCGATTCGTGGAACACCAGATTTAAGGTTGGAATGTCTGCCAAGGATCTTCAGAATGTCTTTCCTCTTACATGGCTCTAAATGAGTGAGATCGACTTCTAGCTCATGGTTCACAGGAGTGATTTTAGGGATATTTTCCATCTCACCAAAGTCTATGTCGGCATCGTAAATAACTCCTACATTGTTTGATGACGCCTTGATTCCTCTTATTTTATTGGCATGGACATGTTTGATACCATCGTTGGGTAGTTGTACCAAATAGCTATACGTGTTCTTCCTCTTAATAATGGTTGCCGGGCCGGTCCATCGGGCGTAAACTTTATTTTCGATATCTGGAATCAAGACAATTACCTTATCACCTTCTTTAAATTCTTTGTGGCGAGTCTTCCTATTACGATAATGGGCGTATGCTTCTTGTTTTCCTGCCGCTGTTAGGCAGGCGTGCTCTGCAGCATTTTCCAGCTTCATCTTCAACTCATTTAGATATTCAGTAACTGATTTCAACTGTCCAATAGGAATGGGAGTCTCGTTGGTCCAGGAAGATTTTAAGATGGACAGTGGTCCAGTGGGGCGTCGACCATAAAACATCTGGAAAGGACTAACACCAGTAGTAGCATTCGGGATTTCACGTTATGCCCATAGTAAGAATGGTAAATGTTTGTCCCAATCTTTAGAATACTTCCTCATAGTATGATGTATCATTCCTTTCAAAACGGCATTAAAGCGCTCGACTAGGCCGTTAGAACTTGGGTGACCAGGCGTTGAGAAACTAGGAGAGGAACCAAGTCTCTTCAGAAATTCTCTGGTCAGAGCGGAAGTGAGGTTACTTCCTTAATCCGTAGCAACTATCTTGGGTATCCCTGTTCTCGTGAAAATTTGAAGCAAAGCGTCGCAAGTCGATTTTGCCGTTAACGTCTTTATCGGAACAGCCTCTGGTCATCTAGTGCACTGGTCCATAGCACATAGGACATGCTTATAATCTTGACTGTTCGGTTCTATGGGACTTATTAAGTCTACATTAATTATTTGAAATGGTTCATCGGGACGTGAGACTGGCATTATTGGAGCTTCGTCAAATGGTCGTTTTTTTAGGTTGCAATTGACAGGATGTACACGAACTACAATATTCGTCAATGCCTTTTTTCATAGTGGGCCAATAAAATGAATACTTCAATCGTTCAGCCGTTTTCTTTTTTCTTAGGTGACCACCCCATAAACTAGAGTGAGCGAGCCTTAACTCTGGAGCCCGTAATAGCTGAAATCATCCCAGTGCCTTCGTTCCCGTAATAGCCGAGTGCAGCCGACGAGGTATTCACTCCCCCTTACAGGTGTGTCCGGTTAACAAGCGTGAAGAATGAGGCGGGACGATTTTTGATGAACTGGGTTTAATCGCTGGGGGAATTTCCGGACAAGCAGGCGAAAAGCGTAAAGTTACTTTAAAATTTTGTCATTGGCCAGTGTGAATGTGTTGTCAAATGCAGTTACAATAGACCTTCTTCTGATTATCACAATAGGATTCCTCTCTCCCCGAGTGCTTACTCGAGAAGGGAGGTTCTAAGTTGTCAAAATTCACTGATAAAAGAGGTCGTTTTCGTTAGATGGGAGAAGGCATTTTTCGGCTATTTCTCTGGAAATCAACAGCTATGAGATTATCTTGGAGCTGGGAACTAAAGAGTTAACAACTCTTTCCTACGGGAAGTTGGAACTACTAACTGGTCAACACGTTCACCTAAAATTTTGTCTCGGTGGTACAAAAAGTTGTCAACCACGTAAAACCGGTTACTTCCTTTCTGGGCATCTCGCCAACACGAAGTCAAACTGTCGTCAACTCTTTGCTCGTTTCAAAATTTTTCGGAGTCTGATATTTCATTTGAATTACCGATACATTTAGAATTATTTGTAATGTTATCTTTAGACATGACTGCTTCACACTCTGCAATTTCCTTACCAATATTTTGGATCATATTGTCATCCTTAGGTACAGCACTAACGTTAAAATTACTTAAAAACTCACTTTCGTTTTCGTACAGCATGTATAAATTTAAATCACTATCGTTCATTAAATCACACCCATCATTATGTTTATTCAATACGTCGCACTTTACTTCATTATTCTGTGGCTCATCACTCTTGTTTTCATTACCAATTAAATTCAATTCCCTTATATTACAGTTTAATTCACTTAATGCACTCAAAGACAACAACATATCGTTCGATAAAGTAGGTACCATAGCACAAGTTATATAAACAGGTTCTTTGAACTTTGAATCATCTTCGACTTTCGTTAGGGGTAGATTAATTAATGGGGCTTTTAAACTCTGCCCGAACGCACATGTCAACATTACACTACCATGAGGTGTTTTATACTTTTCTGGGACCAGGCTACTTCTAACTACCGATATTTGCGTGCCTGTATCCAAAACTCCAATTAAATGGTTGTTATCTATTCTCAAATCTATTGTCTGTAAAGCATCGACATAACTCTTTTTATTACCATCTCCTTGCGTAACGTTAAAGCATTTGTCAGAAGAAATGCGAGCGGTCAAAACAATTTCCTTTTTATTATTACTTCGTTCCTGACTTTCTGAGTGCAGCAGTGTTCCGTGAAAACGCGTTTTACAGAAATCACAACGCTTCTTCCAGTAGCAGTCACGTGTTTTGTGAGATCTTAACATAAAAAACATCTATTCTCCTTAATTAACGCTTGCTTCCTTTCGTCAGGCGTCAAAACGCAATTCTCTTCATTATGCGTTCCCTCGCCGCAGAAGAGGCACCTTTGGGGGCTGGTTACTTCCCACACATCGGCACGCCAAGAGATCGCCAACAATTTCACCCCCTTTTCAAGAAGGGCCAGTTAGTGACCCTGCAGATCTAGACTCACGGAAAATATCACGAGGATGGCCCCCGTTCTAAAGAGGGGATGGCAAAAGCGGGAAGATAGCAACCCATAAATTACTCCAGCCAGTGTCATTGTGAAATCCGTGTGTGGTACATGCAACGCTTTGAAGTACAGTATTTTTCAATGAATTTCGTGTATTGATATCGGAGATGTCTAGCAAGGGTATAATAAGAGTTCCTTTATCAGCAGCAATAATTAAAACTTGTCTTTAGAAAAATATTTTAAAACGCTAGACGCATCGCACTTACTATCGCTTTTTTTGAAAAAAAAAATTTTTTGATATTTTATTCTTTTTTTTCACGATTTTAAAATTCGCTAATTTTAATTTAAAATGCGTGCGCTCACTGTCTCAGGAAGGAAGAAAAAAAAGAAAAGAAGGGAAATTTGAAGGAAGAAAATTGCGTTAACTATTTACAATTAACAATTTAATAATTTAACAATTTACATTAACAATTTTAATGAATAAATATGTAAAAGTAAATTGATCAAAGTAAAAGTAGAGTAATTTTAATTTACTTAATTCGATAATCAGACATTTACTTTGATTAGCAGGTAGAAATCACTCGTTTAAAGTGTTTGAAACATAATTTTAGCAGATATTTGTGTTCGTGATTAAAATTAAAAATTGATGTATGAAAACTCCAGTAAAACGCTTAGCCACAATTGGTGTCCCATATTTTAAAATTATGTGAACCCTACAGTGTATTGAATCCAAGTGTGAACCCTACAGTGTATTGAATCCCCTGAGTGTATCCAAGTTACATTTATACGTTTTCAATAATTTGTTCTTAGTTAAATTAATTCAAAGACCGGCATTTGGTGGTTTTATCATTCAAGAAATGAAAGTCCGTTTGCTATTGCTTTTGACCAACTCACTTCTGTACAGAGTTGGGCAGTATCGCAAATACATGTATTTGAAATACTATTTTCAAATTACATTTGTATTTTTTATTTTCACAAGAAAAAGCAAAGTATTTTGAAAATGTATTTTAAAATAAATTTTCAATGTATTTGGTATTTTCAAAATACTGAAAATACATTTTTCATTTTGACGTTAAATTAATCTTACACAAAAAAATTAGCTTGGTTTGGGAAAATCAAACAAAAATAATAGAACTGTAATTAATTTTTTCCCAGTTCATGATATAAACAATTCTGTTGCATCTGCAATATTTTAGTGTTATATATGGTAACTAAAGAGGTGTTGAGATTTTTTGCAACGCTTAGGTTATGTTAAACAGGAAGGAGGGAGGAAATCTCACACGCCTATTTAGATCAGTTTAATGATATTCGGGTCTAGGAGGCTTTCTGTATTGCTGATAACTGATTCACAAATGTGAATGCAGCTGAAAAGGGAGAAAAACATGTTTCAGTAATATTCATTAGATTTCTGAAAAAGAATTTATCAGTAATTCCAAATGCGTTACCAAGTTACAGAAAAATAAGCCAGTCAGCATTTCTGAAGTTATATTACGAGATGTATCCAGCTTCCAGTTAAGATGAGTTTGCGAGTCGGGCAATTCTCAGTGGAAAAATTTTCAAATTTTATCTGTAGATGCAAATGAGAAAGTTAAGGAGAAGTGCCAGCTTTGTCAAACCAAAAGGTCTAGCATAAGTGGAACATTCAAAACTACTACAAAGTTTAAAACTCACTTTAAGGTAAAACTTCAATTTTATCACAAAATTGATTAAGCTGAGTTCTTTTGCTCAAATGTTTAATTGAATTCAATAAGTCATAAATATTAATATGCAGGCTTTTCACCGCCTTTTTTTTTCAAGTGAGGAAACCTTTTTTAATTGAATGCTCGGCAAGTCATACTTACTTCTCTTTCCATCAAAGCATGTTTGTCCTACAGTATACATATATTTATTTATTTAGTTAGTTTTGTCCTGTTTGGAAATCTAAGTAAACCCTAAGTTTCTTTTATTAATTTTAATTGTTCATCATTTACTTATCTTTTTCTCATCAGATATTTAGAATCATGGATGGATCGTATTCGAGTTCTCCGAAATTTAAACCTCACCATTGATGTATGTATTAAAAAATATTAGATATAGGTTTGAATACGCTTTAAGAGTTTGAACCCTAAATTTACGCTTCTTAACATAATTTAAGGTTTTATTTTATTAGCTTGGATGAAATGAAAATTTCAATAAACTTTTCAATTTTTAATGTTGTTCTTATCAAATTATAAGCAATTTCAGAGTGATACGAGAGAAGTTGACGATAGCGACCGCCCCCCCCCCTCCGAGAAAAAGAAATTAATGTAAAAGATCCTATTTTACTTCCATGAAATGGATGTATATGTCAATCTTCTAACTAACCGCCCCCACCGACGACAAAGTAACTGCCCCCCCCCCGACAAACTTGCATTAATCCGCCACTGAAACTTCTACAAATGATGATGAAGATTGGTTTGAATTTAATGACTCCGAACCATATACCAAAAATTCACGAAATGCGGTTGAACTTGAACTGCTAAAGTTTCTTTCCGAAAAATCAAAAGATTTGAAAGTTTTAAATTCATATCCGACAGTAAAAGAACTTTTCATGAAATTCAACACAAGTTTGCCGACTAGTGCTCCTGTCGAAAGACGTTTTTGCTTTACAGGTATTATAAGTGCTCCACAAAGAAATTTACTAAGCGATAATCAGTTCGAAAAACTAGGTTTTTTTAAAGCAAATTATTCTCGTTCTAAATCATAGTGCTTAGAATAACTAACTATGCCATCATTTAAAAATCCTTTTCAAAATTTCTTTATTAAATTGTATACAGTTAAGTAAATTAATACAATGACACACTTTTCTTTTGTAGTAATATATGAGTGCATCTTGTGTTTGCGTGATTATGGAAACGCTATACTAGGGCAATCTGCCAAGGATGGGGGGGTGCCTAGGTAGGAGAACTTTCTAAGGGGTTCTAAAGCGTATTCACGTTGCATCTGGAAAAAACCTACCAAAAATCCAGACTGTTAGATCGACAGCTGCTCGATGGGATCCAATCCCGGGACCTTCACTCTTCGGCCGTCTACCATTTTCAGTGACATAACTACTGTGCGATGGTAAGGCTATAAATGTATCTTAAAGCAGAAATATAATTCAACGCATCTTCGTTTAGAAATATATTTAATTTTATATTTCAATTCCATTCATTATCACTGAAAAATAACGTTCAATAAATACTTGTCACACATTTTTGCTTTCATGCCTTTTAAGATGCAATTTATTCCAGGAAAAACTCATGTATATATGTAAAAAAAAAAAAAGTTACTATTACATTTGTTTGTTCATCTTAAAATACACGGGAATAAAATAAACTAGAAGTTTCTGTACAAAATTTTACTTAATTGAAGTTTTAGACGTATTTCGTGTGTATTAAGAAAATACATGTAGTTTGTATTTTTTCAATTTAGAAAGCATTTTTTATTTTGTAATTTTTTGTGTTTGAATAAATGTAATTTATATTTTTCATCGAAAATACATTCTTTTATGTATTTTGCCCAACTCTGCTTCTGTAGCTGCTTTCAAATACCATTGCAGAGCAAGCAGTAATTATTTAAAGTTTCCAACGGAGGGGAGTAGAATACTCCCCTCCGTTGCACTGGAGAGAGTATGAGGGAACGTCCTCTAAGTGAAACTGTACTCCCCCTCTCTATACAACGGGGCATGGGGGGGGGAGAAAAGCAATAAATTTTAGGTTTACCCTTGCCGATCTGTGGGGAGATAGGTTGGGGGCTTACAGCGAGTCCGACTTTGTTTACTTTTTCCGGGCGGGAAATCTGCCTGTTAGATGGGAGGGGGAGACCGTTTAATTTATTGCTATACGCGTCATTCTTCCAATGCGTTTTTTCCTTTATTTTGTTTGCGGTTTCAGAACCAGAGTAAAGAGATTGCATCCTTTCTCGGCTTTCCACTTCGGATTTCAAAAAGGTCATCAAATGCTCTACGTTAAAATTGTCGTCTGAATTCTTTTTTCTGGAATAATCGAGGGCGATGTCTTTTGGAATGCACTTCATTAATAACGGACACAGCAAATTACCAAATGTTTCGGTTTTGATATCTAAGGAATTTAGGGATCCAATTTGAATGTTGCACATATCATACACTTTTCTTAAGGCGTTTAGGTCATTTGAACTTCTTACTGCTTGTAAGTTAAGAAGTTTTTTCATGTGGGCGTTAATGAGTAGGTCTTTCCGACCGAACCTTTCTTTTAACAATTTGAGGGCCTCATCGTAGTTCTCGAGCGTCAGCGAAAATCCTTCTACAACGTTCAGAGAATCGCCTCCAAGCAAGCTTATTAGGTAGTTAAATTTATCAATTTTTGATATGTTAGGATTTTGATCAATGGAAGTACAAAATGAGTTATAAAAATTTTGCCACTAATGGGGACTACCAAAGTATTTATTCATTGCAATTTTCGGCAATTTAACGTTGCACGTTGCATTCTGGAGTGATTCTTCGTGTTTCATTTACAACTGTCTCAGAAGAAGAGCTGGGATTAGAATTAGTGTTCACTTTATTTTTTGTTTTTATAAACTTTTGGCCACGATGGCTCCACATTATTATCTTGTCTTCGTAATCTTGATCAGTTTCAATTTCTGCTTCAATTTCATCTTCATCAATAATTCTATAAATTTTGCCGTTTAGAATTTTAAGATTCTCGTATTTTATTTTTAACAATTCCAGCTGTTCTTCGACATTTACTATATCATCATCCGTAATATATTTTTCAATAGAAGAAATTATTTTAGTTACGGAACTTCGTATGGCTTGTCTTTCCTTTTTAAGTTTAGAGAGCTCAATTTTGTTTTCTTGTTCCGTCATGATTGAAAAAGTAAAATCTTCTTACTTTCAAGCTTCTTCTGTTATGGTTGGGGAAGGGAAAAATAGCCACTTATCTACAACAGTCCACTTTCTGACACCAGTTGTCGCGGCGGGGTTCTTTGCTTACGTCGCGGGATTGTGTTGTAGGTGGCTTGATTTAACACTCCCTTTTACTACACTAATATAATTTATTTACACAGACAAACTATATATACATTATTTACAACAGGGTTCTCGTTAGAAAAACTTATCATAGATTACGTATTAATTTAAGACATCATTATCATACGTAGCGTGTTTAACTTATAGCGTAACATCGGCACCCGTGTGATCTGATCAGCACCTTCTCTTTTCTTCTCCTCTTCTGAGCAGAATTAAAAAAAATGCGACGTAGAGGGGTGAAACTAGGCGTTCGCAGCGCCAAGCCTGACATGCTGGTAACCATTAGTCTAAGGATCAGAGCAGATCAGAGGCGGCGCATTACAGTCAAGGAGAAAAGTGTCGTTCTAGCTACTAGTGCTTCAGTATCCAAGACAGCACAGCAAACTTGCATCAAACTTGCAGCAAGCTTGATTTATCAAGTCAATAAGCTTGAATTAAGCTTGAAAATTCCAGTCGTGTAAGCTTGATGCAAGCTTGAATCAAGCGTTCTAGTTTACACTTGCCCGGCTTGCATTAAGCTTGACATTTCAAGCTTTATTTCAAGCTTAAAAAATTTTCCAAAAAACAAAATTTTCTAAGTACACGGGGCGCCCGCGCCCCACATACTTTATTATCAAACGTCTACTACTGGGTTCGATCCCGGGACCTTTCGATTAGTAGCCGAGCGCGTTATCCATTCAGCCACCAGAGCCTTGTGCAGCTAAGACTAAAGTTTGAAGTGAATTATTAAGCGGTTTTCTGGGCAGATTGATAAGTGTCCGATATGTTATTTGTTTTTTTTTATTTTTCCATGGGATGCATCAAAATTAAAATAATTTTATGTGTGATTTAGAGACTCTACTAATAGGGAAATAAACATAATATAAACTTAAGAGCAACACATGTTTTAAAACTTTCGCAACACTCATGAGCAATATAATGCCGCTGGCCAAAATCGAGACAAACGACTGATTTTGAAATCAATTTCGTAGTATAATTGTATTTTATTTTGAAGAATTTCTATATTTCGAAATATAGAAAGTCACTGGAATACCAGTATCTGAAAAATGCATATGCGCCAGTGGATAACTAATAATGGCGAAGTGCCATGTGTCAATAACATACACAGAAAAGTTAACGGCGTGGAACTGCTTAAAATGTACCGGACCAGCACTATTTGGCGGTAATGGGCCTGTATCTATATTCGTGTTGTTACCATAAAATTTCATTATTTTAATTGAATAATATAATTTTACATTTATACTGTTAGGGGATGTAAGTTCCGGGCCCCCAAATTCAGGGACACTGATAAGATTTATTTATTTATTTTTATTTTCTTTCTTTTTTTTTCGAGGGGGGGGGGTAGGGGAGGAGTTCACATTGTGCTTTCAAATATTTAATACTAAAAACTAAAATAATACAAACGAGTTCATGTATGCTTTAAAAATGTTCACTACATCGACAGTGAAACCCTCACACTGTATGTGAGCGCCTATGTACAGAATTATGAATTTTATTCTTAAAATGTTCATAATTTGTATTAATTTTTTACAATTTTGATAAAATTTTCCTGAAAGCATATTTGAAGATTTTTTTCTACCTTAAGCCCCTTTTAAAATCTACCAAATTGCCGGGTGGCTGGAAATGATTGGTTTTAATTCATTTAAATCCCAGGTTCTTTATTTTGGCAAAGAAATATAATCGGGTAGTTTCGAACACTATTGTGAAATAAATGGCCGAAATCATAATTTTAAGTTTTAAATATGAATATTTATTTGAATGTTAAAATACACAATACATCAAAATTATTTACTAATAAATTTAATTGGATTTAATTATTTAAATCTTTAAGACTAATACTTTAAAATTTTAGCTAGCTGTCACTTAATAGGGTAGTAAATGTCGCACTCACCATATAAAATCCAGCTCATCATAGTAATCCAAAGAACCGCGAAAACTCTAAGAACTTTTAAAGAACTGAAGAAAATGTGAACTTTAAGAATCTTAACTCTGAAGAAAAAAAAATGTTCTGTTTTCCTCTCCGTCCTCAACTTAAATAACCTTTCCTTTTCATTCATAAAACCCTTTCTACAAATCTCGTTCAACTGCAAAACGTCATCTCGTCTCCAGTGGCTAGATTTCCACTTGGGGCACCTCCCTTCAATTTTACTGGCCTAGAGTACACCTTCTTATAAAAATATTAAAATTTTAAATCTCCACCTTCAAGGCTAACACGTGGATTAACACCTGCTAAGCGGCAGATGTTGTTTTCGAAAACAAGAATTTTTGAAATCTGGACTCAGTCAGAGGCGCCGACTTTACAAAATTTCTGTGGGTGCCCTAAAAGTCCGTGTGTGTGTGTGTGGGGGGGGGGTTTAATAAAATGTTGAAAGTCGCACAAGATTTGTAATTTTTGATAAAGGATCGCTAAGTTTGGTGCCAAAACGCGACGATTTATTTTAAAGGGGGAGTATAGTTGGAATGTACTTGGCTAAGATTGTAAAATAGTTTTAGTAGGTGATTTTAAGATAGATTTCGATTCCGAAGATGAGTTTTTTTGGAACAAGGAAGAAAAATACGGCACACTCATGAATAACGATACACTTTCCAACTTTATGGAATCTTTTCCAACTACCCTTCAATCTTTTCCTATTATTATTTGCTTCCTTGCTCGTAACTACTCAATCATTTGACTTTTCGTGCACATTTTTACCAGTGGGAAATGGGTAATACAAATAATCATGTTAGCTCCACTTAAAATATCCAATATCTGAGGGTATGATGAAAGAAACGATATCTGTCTCACGGTTTTGGTACACAAATTAAAATAAACTAACTGCACCAAGGATTCGAAAAAATTCAGGATGATTCTTTACAAGCTGCACTAAACACTGCAATAAATTCGAAAACTTTCACGAAACTTTCTGAAAAAAATCTTAAACGTGGAACTGCACAGCAAAATATTTCTAAGAGAGGCCATTCTGCAAAAAATTTTCGTTTTTTCGGGTGTCTAGTACAGCTTGTGAACCTACATCCGAAAAATTGTAAAGTGCTTGAGATAATTAGTTTTCTTTTTTGTATTTATATACCAAAATTGCGTGTTTTTTTCCCAGCGCTGAAGGTGACATTCAAAGTTTAATTTAAGTGAATAGTGTGAATTTTGGCATCCGATTATCTGTACTACGGTGAAGCAACGCTGCGCAGCATAGAATGAAAGTCTCCACCGTTGTGTCTTAGTAACGATAACAGCAAACCAGTTAAAATCAATATTCTTTTTAAAGTAATGAAATATTTCTGACGAAATGCCCTTCTTTTAGAAAAATCTGCTTGTGCTGGAGTCACCTTAAATTTATTTGCCTTACGCAAATTCTCTGTCAAAATTCGAGAATTCCTGGGAGCACACCCCCTTTGCCCTTGTAATAAATCAGACCCGAAAAAGGTGTATTACACTATTTCACTTTTTAAAAAAAACTTTTAGCGATAGTATTTTGATTGGTTTTAACTAATCATTATAAATTTCAAAGCAAAAGAAAAGTGTATTACTACGTTTATTTGGGGGGGGGGGGGAACATGCAACAATAATATCACAATCAGTCATATTTCTTGTCATGTAAATGGAAATTTTGTATAAAAAGTGATTCCGTTTTCGAATGTAACAATTCACGATCAATGTTATTCTTGTTTATTCTATCTCATCCCTGTCTGAAATCCTCAGAGTTTTCAAAAAATGTTATTCATAGTATTGTTTCTCAGCTCATTTATTTTCTGTTTTTTTTTAACATTTTTGTACCCCTATAAACAGCTGCAGCTAAGCCTTGACCATTTTCTTTTCTTTTTTTTTTCCCAACAAATTAAAAAAATTACAAACATTATACCTTTAAAATAAAACTAGATAATTTCCTCAGAATGAATTAATGCAACGTTTTCTATGTTGAAATGTGTGTAGGACCACATAAAAAAGATTTGTAACTATTTAAATGCACTGTGAAAAAAAATACTGTTAGATTACGGGCAATTCTCGGCAACAAAAAATTCCAAGAGAATCTCGTCAAACTACGTGCGCCCGCAAAATCACAATACCCATAAGTTATCGAGTGTTGATCGTAATTTGATTGTGTCAGACATTCATAGGTTATCGAGATTTGACCGTAATTTGATAATGCATTACAACATAGGTTGTCGAGTATTGACCGTAATTTGACAATGGATTACTATATAGGTTGTCGAGTATTGACCGTAATTTTATGAATGTCTCACACTATAGTTTGTCGAGATTTGATCGTAATTTGACAATGGATTATGACATAGGCTGTCGAGTATTGACCGTAATTTTATGAATGTCTCACACTAGTTTGTCGAGTACTGACCGTAATTTTATGAATGCCTTACACTATACGTTGTTGAGGATTTAGCGTAAATTTATGAAGGTTTCACAGTATAGGCTGTCGGGCATTTATTATAAAAATACACTCCAGCTACAGCCAAGAAAACGTTATATCATTTAATGATAAAAACTACCTTCTAAGTTCTATGGGCAGGAGACAACTATGATCACATATGATTGAAAAGCACTTCTGCACAATATTTTAACCTTATAGGTGTTTGAGGTAGTTTTTTTATTATTAAGTATTTAGACCTTATTCTTTAATTATTATTCAATGTTAAATTGACTGTCTATTCGTAAAATTACTATTATGATGATCAGTTCATATTGGGGCATAATCTGTTTGAGGCCAAATTTTTCGTACAACAAAGGCATTGCCATACGAAAAGCCCTCAATACAAAATAGTACAAAACTTATGTTTCAGGTCATACAAAAGGTTCACCCTTATTACCTGCCAAAAACATCAACCGACACACAAACAGAAAATTTGATTATGTTTCTGCAAACTAAGAAAGGCAAACTTTTTGGATGACCTGCAACATACATTTTTTACTAACCTATATTGAGGACTGCCTTTTGGTCTGGACCAGGATTAACCCAAATACAAGTGATTATTAGTTTTTTTTGTTTGTGTGTATTATTTCAAACTTTACAAGTTTTTTCTTTTTTTAATATGTAATCCTCAATAGTTAATTGTGGCACGGCAAGGCTGAAATTCTTTATAAATTTCACTGAAGATTGAGGCTTTTAATAAAAAATGGGGATTGCACAGGCAATTAAACTAGAATTTTTTATGTTAAATACATAACCACTCAATTTTACTCGTTAATAAGTGTCTTGATAAATACTTTGACAGACCTTTTCTTCAAGATTTAAAATGTAAACAATTATTATTTACCAAATACAGACCCTTGACATTTCTGTGACAGGCACTGACTATCCTCTAAGAAAGGTTGTGCATCCTTTGGCTAGTGTAACTTGGTTTTTGGTACCGAGTCTCTTTTTAATATAATTTCACTGCTGCATGGACTGCAGTGAAACCTGTGTATAATGATCCATGTGTATAACAATAAACCTGCATATAGCAGTACAGTAGAGTCCCGCAATTCTGAACAAATTGAGACCAAACACTTCGTTTTAGCGGGAATTCAGAATAGGCAATTTCATAGATATCAATAAGTTGACTTGTTAAGGCATAAATTAAGTGCAGGGATTGTATAAATGGAGCCGGCCTGTACTCTTAAGTAACCAGCTTTCATTTTAATCTGCCTTCAGGACAGGTTTTCCCCACAAACGTCTTTTTAATTGCTCCTGTGTTTTTAGGTTTAAAAAATCCTTATTTTTTCTGAACTCTGTTTGGAAAAGCAGGACTCCACTTTTTAACTTTTTTTTTTGTGTGTGTGTGTGTGTCCAAAGAGTATTTTGTTTAATCAATGCATTTTGAAGAAGTCAACAGCATAAATCACTTTTTAAACTGACAGTCTATAACAATGTTAACTCTAATAAAGCGAATGGTAGTACAGAGGTTAAAATGTATAAATGCAAATATTATTTGCAAATAAAACAAGCAAAATTTTATCTAAAACTAAACTATTCACTTCTTCAAAATCAGAAAAGACATACCCACATTACTGATAAAAGTATGGCCTCATATTATTTAATTGAAGAGGAGTGCCGTGTTTACTTGCATAATAGTCACACCTTCTGTTTTCTAATTTTTCATGGTGAAAGTCTAGGTGTGACTATTATGCAGGGAAATCTACAACACAATAGTTGTACACTCCAATGCTAAAACATTAATAGTATATTCCAATAGAAGGGGGGGGGGAAATTAAGGAATTTTGAAAATTGAGATGAAAACTGTAAAAACTAAGAAATAAAACAATAATAAGCTTAGATTTTTATAATCGAATTTTTTAAAAAATATATTTTCTATTTATGAAGGGGGAAAAATTATTTCAACAAAGTATTGATCTGAGGCAATCGATAACTTCTTATCATTATGCTTCCTTTTAACCACAATATAAAAGTAATGCATATAAATAAGTGGATTTTTGCTTTCAATTCTTAAAATTGCTTCATTGTTATTTATTTTATTGCACTGAATACAATAACAGTAATGAGAAAAAAACTTAAATTTTACAATGAATTAATTTCTAATCAAGTGCTTACACATACACACACAGCAACAAAAACACATACACAATATATACTGAATGCAAAATTTTAATTTCTATAACATATATTCAACATCAAAATGCATATTTACTTAAAAAAAATTACAAAATGATTTATTTGCCAACGTCATGGTTTACATATAGATATTTCTTTGATTTGGTTCCTTTCTCAAGATTTATTCCAAGGAACATCCTGTTAAAAAAAAAAAAATAAAAAAATAATTATACAAAGTATTATGAATGCTCACAAGAAATGTATATATGGATTTTAGTCATCCTCTGCTAACCCTGCAACTATGATAAATATTAATATTCAGCTCATACTGGGCCCAGCTTTGTTTGGTATGCTTTATATCGCAAAAAAAAAAAAAAAAAAAAAAAAATTCAAGCTCTTTCCATCAACATAAATTTTTCAAGAACATTTGAAAATCCTTTAATAATAACATCAAAAAGCAGTCATATTTTTCTTTTAAAATAGGAAAATGTAGAATGAGTGCTCATAATTAAAATTATATTTTAAAAATTATTTTCCTAATTACTTTATTAGTATTACAGCACAGTATATGACACAGCAAACATATCTAATTTTATTAGTATCACGGGCATAACAGTTTTGAGAATTTATTAACCATATAATTTATTTGAGAGATTGTCCCACAGGAATTTCAGTGGTGGAGTCAGAAAATGCATCTGCAGTTTCTGAAAGTTTTGCTAACAACATTTCAGAGCTTTTACAGATTTCACAGCTTTTGCTTCCACGACTTTTCCTGACATTTATCATGATCTTCCCTGACTTTTTATCTAGTGTGCTTTCACGAATTTCACATTCCTATTTTTAATATTACTTCCTTTTTTTTAATAACTTTATATATATTTTGCATTTTTTTCTACAAATAATAATAATAATAATAAAATTAATATATACAAGAATTTTATTTGACATTCCTGGATTCTAACAAAAACCATGTTTGATAATAATTCAGTATAAACCTAAGCATATTTCAACTAAAATATGTTCATAAAGGATACATTTTAAAATTTATAACATACCTGCCAACATCACGTGAAGAAAATCCAGTAGATTTATGTGGTATCACTATCTTAAAGTTATAATTACTTATCTGCACTACAAAACATGCTTCGACATTTTTTCACCCAGTAAATTTCACCATCTATTTTATGCATCATTTTTTAAATGTAAGTTGACTTGACACAGTGCTATGGTGTTTAAAATTAACACTTTGCTTTTTTTTTAAATAAACATTTATGTTTGAAATTTTAGTATCACATAAGGTCATGATGTTAAAAATAGAATTAGTAAAAGAGCTCAGAAAGAATTCTTTTTACATGAAATAAACAAAACTTCAATGTTTTTTTAGGTCCCCACAAAAGTATTTTCTTAAATGTACAAAAAAATTTTAAAAAGTTGTAGAATTTTGGGGCTTTGAACTCACAAATGTTACAACTAAGAGATCTCTCATCTAATTTTGAAATTTCCAAGAATTCTTCACAAATGAGTGAGCATACTCATTTGTGCTCACTCATTTGTGTGCACAATTGAGTCTGGACCTCTCTTTATTACTGGACCAAAATACCATGGTATATTGAATGAATATACCCTGAAAGCGGTAATCTTTCAGAACTGCTAAGGAAATAAATGTGCCGATTATTAAAAGCTTCAAAACGTAAAAAAACCCAGGATATTTTAATGTAAAATCAGGAGACCAGTAGAAACCCCCCCTCCCTCCCAAATCCAGTAGAGTTGGCAGGTATGTTATAAGGTTAAATAAGAAAATGAAAATAAAACAATTTTTAGAATTAGGTTCAAATGGTAAATATTTTCTTGATTTTGACACAAAATTCAATTTTTCTTGTATTTCCTTGACCCTTCTTCAATTTATTTGAATTTCCCCGACTTTTTTCCCCAAATCCCTGACCAAAACTCACTTTCCTGACTTTCCAGATCTTTAGAAACCCTGCATTTGTTACCCCACTATGGTCAAGTCAATAACCACTGATTATAGCAGATGGCTGAAGCATGAAGGTCCCAGCTTCCGACATACTGTCCAGCTACCAATCTAATGGTCCAGAGTTTGGGCGGATTATGCTTTTAGTGTATTTTTGTCCAGAAAAATTACACCAAGTTTTATTAGTCTCTTGTCTTTCTATTTAAGGGGGATGCCTTTCATGGTTTTCACATCTATTCTACAAAAAGGTTCCACACCAATAGGATTAAAAGACGACTTTCTTTAGCCAGTTCATCTTTTCATTAGAGTCAACTTCGGATATAGTGAATGCATCTTATTAGTCCCGATTAACGTACTTAGGAAATGCACATAGCATTTTTCGGTTTTAGTGAACTTAAATTTCTGGACGGCAGAGGTGATTCCTATAAAAAGTGTCTCTTGTGTTCGAGTAGAGAGAAAGATTATCAACCACCTGTCCCCAAATGCAGGCGAATTGCCCGTGTCTGGTCCAACATACTTATACTAAACAAGAGGAAGGAGCAAAAAGGGGGGAGGGGTCATATTTTTTTTTCATTCCTGTAAGGCATTCTAGTCTTTAAACATATTAAGAAAAGCAGAGTAGTTTTGAAAGGGAACCAAAAGACGAAATTTCACTCGATCTTGGAAGCTGTCATTTTCCATTCTCAATGCAATACCACAGATTAAAAGTGACAGCACTTTTTGCCAACTGAATGGAATGACCATTATTAAATATAATTAATTGTGCTCATTTTACTTAACAATAGTTCTAGAACCATAAATGTGATCCATTGTGTTTGATTTACTTAATAAACATTTAGTATTTGTATAAAGTACTATTTTTTAGTTAAGGTGCCTTGTTCAGCATGGGAAAACATTGGTTTTAGTGAATGAAATTTTCCGGTGTCCAGAGATTCACTATAACCGGAGTTGATTGTATCTTCAATTCTCTTACGTCCTTGTACCTATAAAAGAGTTACTTTATTTCTAGTTCTCTTAGAAGGTTTTGTACATTCCAGACCAATCCTTAATTTAACTTGAAAAGAGGTAAGAGCCTTTAAGGCTGCTTGACAGTCACTAAAAATCAGAATCAACTTACCACGGTAGTCTTTTCTAATATTTATCGTAAGACAATCAGTAAGACCAAGAACGTCAGCCTGGAATACTTCCGCAGAAATATAAAGAGGTTGATTTTTTAATTATACAACATGTATTATGAGTCCTGAAAAGTTATAAAAATGGTTTTAGTCAGTATATAATTATTTTTATGTTTCTGACACTTTTAAGATAAAATGTTCAAGTTCTACACATACCACCTCATTAACATATGGTGTCAGAAAAAAAGTTAAATGTTACATTGATTTATTTAGATTTAATCTTGAATATTTTTTGAATTAAATGAATTTGAATTATGGAAAGTTAACTGATATCTGAACTTTTTTTAATGTAACTTCGAAATGTATAGTATATGATCAATATTAATAAAAGCTAAGGCCAGAGTTTTTGGGACACCCTAACATTAGGGCAGGCTGAAACTGCACCAATTTTTGAAATTGATAAGAGCCCAAGGCGGAAAAGCTGTTCCTGGGGTTGGTTAGTAACCAACCATGAAAAACTTTTTCGAAATCGGAGGAATCTTTAGGTGGCACCAGCATCTTTAAAATGAGGAATTTGGTTCAAAATAGGCAAATCCAAATTCCTGCCAAAACGCAATTTTTGCAGATTTTTTAAATTGATATCAGCCGAGTGAAGAAAATTTGTTTCTTGGGTAGGTTAATAATAGCGTAAAATATTTTTAAAATCTGATAATATCTCCAGGTGTCAATGGAATCTTTGAAATTGAAAATTTGGGTCCAAATAGACCCCCCCCCACCACCAAATAAATAAATAAATAAATAAACACACAATTTTTGAAATCAATATCAGCAATGTTCTGAGTGCTGAAATGTTCTTTACATGATTCACTCTAAAGATGAAAAGCAACTTTACCTCACAGCTGTTAACGATTTTCAAATTTCACAGCTGTTAACGATTTTTTTCTTTGTCAAAATACCCTATTTTAAAGGTGCTGGCACTACCAGAAAATACTGTCCAACTTCAAAAAAAATGTTACCACTTATTAACCAACCCAAGAAACAATGTTTTTGCACTTGGCTGATATTGATTTTGAAAATTTGCAAGAATAATTGTGTTTTCGGGAAAAACCTATTTTGGCCCAAAATTTCTGATTTAAAAGACGCTGGCGACACCTGAAGATATTGACAAATTTCAAAAAAATTTTACACGGTTATTAGCTAACTGAAGAAACAACTTTTTTTTTTCACTAGGATCTCATTTTCTGTGAAGTACTGGCCAACAAATCTCTTCTGCCAATTCACTTTTTTCAAACAGCATTTTAATGAATTTTATAAACACGTTTTATATTTTAATGCAACAAATTTTCGAAATTTGGTTGAAAAATAAAAACTCACCCAAAAGATTAAGAAATATTTTGGCGAAATAATCATTATTTATCAAAAATATGTAGTAATTTTAACTGTTGATACAAAAGCTAGAATAATGGCTTGCAATGAACAAAAATACGATTATTCACAAAAAAGGATGGAGAAAGATTTGATATAAAATCACTGCGTGCAGTCGACGGCGATATCGTTCGATATGAACTCTTGAAATAGTCTGCAGACCTCAAGAATCTGCGACAGGCGTCGCCATGTCGCACGGTTTCTGCTACCGGAGATATTCTATTTGATTTCTTACACTTCTTCATTAATGCTCTCTCCCCTTTATCAGAAAGTATCACAATTCTCCATACTCCGGAACAAAAATAGAAACAAAACCAAACCTTACTATTGATTTAACTAGAATGGAATTGCCATCTCATTTGTCGCATGAAAAATCACACCACTATTAAAAAAAAAACCTTCAAATTCTGCTTGTTCAAAATAACTTTTTAAATTTAAAATGTTCTATTTTGACCAAAATATGTCATGTCACATTTACTGTAACTCTCTGCCCCTTTTCTTGTCACAAACTCAGTTGGTCCTAATTACAAGTTCTTTATTTATTTTAAAGTTTACATTATTTTTTTACAGTACAATATTAGGGTGATCACAAACAACCAATCCAAAGCTGAGAATAGAACCCAGATGCAAAAGGGTGGTAGAATAGTGCACTAGCCACTACACCACCCAGGTGGCTGGTGACCAGATTTTTGAAGAAAGAACTGCAGAGACAAATCCTTGTGGTGCCCCCTGCCCCAAATTCAGAAAAAATTTGGGGACATTTTATAAATTTAAAGCTTACCCCAATTAATGATGCTTTAGCTAAATAAATATAAGCTAAGCATTCATGAAATGAAAGGAGTGAAATATGATTGATTTTTTTTTTTAAATGGGAAAAAATAAATATTATAACTAAAATTTTGTCCCGAATTCTTTTCGGGATAAGTTGATTAGTTGGGATAAGAAGATTACAATTCGGGATAAGTTGAAAAATCCTGAGGTTAATTTACCAGGCTTAACATTTGTGGACGACCCCATAGTGTACATACACCCTAATTATAACACAAGATATTTTTCACTAAAATTTTAGTTTTTCAAAACTTAAGCAATGAAATTTTGGAATATCCAGGGTTCGAAAAAACCCGGGCGCCAGGTCGCACAGATGACCAAAAAATATCCCTTAGCAACTAGCTTTTTTTTAAATCAATATTATTCAATATATGAGGCTCCTAAAAATCTTTTCCTGGCACCTAATATTTTACAAACTTTTTCGATCCCTGGGAATATCAACATTAATTTTGAATATGAAATGTTTTGCAAATATAACTATCAAACTTTGGCATCAAGACAAACAATTTGCCTTTGTATTAAGTTCTTTTTTAATGTCTACAAAATTTAAAATCTAATAAAGATGTGTTGTTTCTGCTACATTTTCTGTAAAAAACATGTATTATATTTTATCATGAAAATTTTGTCATTTATGTGAAATTATTTTGAATTAATTAATGAAATAATACTTTACAAAGCATACATGCTATAGATCTAAAGAATAACAAATACTCAAGGTCTTAAACACACGCGCACACACATTTAAAACAAAAAAAAACTTATAATAAAAAAATAGTCAACTCCCTCAAATCTGCAAAAGTTTTGCCAAAAGGTTCAGGGGCGGATCCAGAAATTACTCAAGGAGGGGCAATTTTGTACCTGAAACAGGGGGTAGAATGTGCAAAATCATTTTATAATTAATTACAGTAGAAGACCCAAAATCTGCACAACTTGGTTCCGGACCTTTTGCAGATTTTAGAATTTTGCGGATTTTGGGTCATAATAGGAAATTTATTCTATTTCCCTACACCCCACCCAAAAAAAAAAAAAACAGTAAAGATCAAGAGAAACAAATCATGTTAATTATTATCAGAATCATGATATAAAAATACAGTGGGATAATACAATATACAAAATTATGAGATTATAGTTCAACTTATTTAAACATGTATATTCAATAGTAGTTTAGGACTTGGGGATATTCTAATTATAGTTTTTTTTTCATTATTTCCTGTTCTGTAACACAGCTTTACTGATCTACAAATCTTAGATATTTCTTTCTCAGAGCCTAACCTTGATTAAATGTTATTTTATCAACTTTTTGATCATCCTCATTTGTTACTGTGTCAGTGTCATGTGATCATAATTGAGTGTTAATTATGTCACTGTCAGTCATTTCAAGGATATCAATGTTACGATGAGAGCTCATAAACTCTTAAAATATTTTTTTCAAGTGGGAATAGCTTAATTAGTTTTACTTTGTCGTTATAGTGTAGTTTTCTGAGCTTGCAGCTGGCAGGGCAGATTTCATTGTTTACATGGAACAGACAGTGCGGATTTTAGAGCCTTGCGGATTTTGGTTCTTCTACTGTAGTATAATAAATTATACCAATTAATGTAATTAATTATTTTATTGATAAAATCTATATATGAGCGATGATTAAAAAGGACAGGGAGTAGTACCCGCAATACACCCCTTAGAAAAAGGCTGCATAATTTTCATTATACTTACATTCTTTCATAATATATTTTAACAGATTATAACAGATTTTTGGACTCCGCCCAGGAGGAGGCGATCGCCCCACACCGCCCTCCCCTTGGATCCACGCCTGAAAAGGTTGTGCAGATTATAGGCCATTGTCTTTGTTTACATTTTTCTTTTGCAGATTTAGATTGAGTTGATGATCATCCATAAATAGACATTAAAATAAAAAGATGATTTCTAATAAATTTTAAGATAAAAGTATTTTTTCAATAGTAACTCAACTTTTATCAATGCTTGAAAGTAAATAATTTAAACATACTCAAATAATACATATACGTGCAGCAATAAAATTCATATTTATTTAAAAAATGTAAAATACCATACTTAGTTAAAAGCAGTTAAAAGCCGCTAAAATCAAGTTTAAAATATTGAAAACATAACACACCAAGTGTTTTGTCAAGCGCGTTCGGCTGCTCAGCCCGCAGCCATCTTCAGAATTGGCGAGGATCTCAGGGTTGGCAAGTTTTTGACAATTGATCAGGGGCGGATCCAGAAATCACTCAAGAAGGGGACGATTTTGTACCTGAAACAAGGGGGTAGAATGCGCAAAATCATTTTATAAGTAATATAATTAATTGTGCCAATTAATGTAATTAATTATATTATTAATAAAATCTATATATGAGCTCTGATTAAAAAGGACAGGGAGTAGTACCCGCCATACACCCCTTAGGAAAAGGCTACTTAATTTTCATTATACCTTCATAATATATTTTAAGAGATTATAACAGAGTTTGAGACTTCGCCCAGGAGGGGGCAATCGCCACCACCACCCTCCCCTTGGATCCGCACCTGCAATTGATGGTTTTCTCGGGTTTTAACTATCATGTCAAAAACCCCTTTTTGACAGAGTTTTTGACAATAAGTGTCAAAAACCTAAAATTCTGTCCTAAAATAGTGTAAATCTATTTTTTGAAATAAAATTGCATATTACAAATTTCCTCATTTTTTTACTTTAGCACTTGAGTAAACTTTTGGTCAATTTTAGTCAGAACAAACTACATATTTTGTTCAAAATTTCCAAGATTAATTTTGGTTCAATAAGCTGCTTGAAATACAAAATAATAATAATAAGCTACAACTGTAACTATGCAAATATATTAAAGATATATCAAAAAACAGTGTCATAAATTTACTGTGCTTGTACTGAATAAATGCACACCCTGATTATTGCACAGGCATTTGGGTCCATGCCTTGGGAACACGTGCAGAAGCAGGCCAAAAAATTGAGTTTAGAGCTATGTATAGGGGCACAAAGTTTTAAAAGTGCACTGGGCACAAAAATGTTATTGTCTGGCCCTGAATAAACAAATTTGCACTTAACAAAACACTTTGTGTGCCATGTTTTTAATATTTTAAATGGATTTTAATGGCTTTTAACTAAGTATTGGAAATACTTCCGAGTAAGACTATTAACTTATGTAAAATAAAATATTTCAAATGCAAATGAAAATTCATAATTGATTATTCTTTAAATTATTTAACCACTGATGTAATAGTGGTTTGTTTTAAATTTTTACATTTGTTCTCAGAAATTTTATCTTGAAAACTGAGCAAAAATGCAATTTCTTGTTCGGAAATAAAATATTTCTTTGAAAGAAAACTAATGTAATTCTCCCCAATTTTAAAACCCTTCGTCAAGGAATATTTTTTCTTAGATTCTGTTTCAGAATCACTTTGGGATGGGTTGTATCAATATTGTTTAATGCTAAATTTTCAACAAATGGATATTTTAATTAAGATTATAGCATTAGCTGATATCATTACAGAGAATTTTTTGGCAACAACTGTTGTGGCAAACAAATTGCTGTTAATAATTGAATTTAAAAAATACCTTCGTATAATTTCAGCAGTCGATGTAGATCCATTTGAATTAATCATTCAGTCGACTCTCCACAACTCCTGAAAATGCGATCATAGGAATGTCAGTCGATAGCACACCAGTCCCTGCATCATTATAATGAAGATCAGGAATAAGAATCTAAAGTTGTTTGAACTTTTTTATGTTAAATTTAATAATAATAAATAAATTGCAAAGTTGGCAATGTTAATGTAAACCGAAACGGGATTATTAATCTTAATTTACTTTCAGATTGATAAATGCCTGATTTTTCTTAAACTCTAGATTTTTTTGGGGGGGGAAGGGAGGGGGGGGGCCTGGGGGCCTATTCTTGAAAGAAATGAGTTATGTGCTGAATTTTTAACAGTAATGAACACAGATAAAGAGATCATTTGACATTTTGACAAAATATTCTGCTGAGCAAAAGGATTTTGTTTACACTATATTCAGGAATAAAGCAAATATTATGTTTGCTTTATCCGTTAGATTAGCTATTCGGCAACTCTTTGGCAGGGTTGTATAGTTTTATGATGTCATGAGAAAATATGCTTTTTGAAGGAATTATGTGATTGGTTGAACGAATTTCAAGGAATTTAACTGGCAAAGTAACTGAACTTGAATTCGCCGTGAATAGAAGTCGTGTCACCTGGTCGTCTGCTTGTATGAGCTCTAATGAAATCGGTTCATTTTACGATGAGTTGTTTCTTAATTCTTTATCAAGTGATTTTCGACAAAAGTTTGTTGCGAGTGGTACAGAATATGTATCTAGCGTGTGTTGAGCTACAGTTATTATGCTTATTTGAATGCTTGTGATGCATAGGCGTAGAGTTATATGGGCCCGTGGGGCTCGAGCCCCCCCCAATAAATTGTGAATAGGGGCTGAGCCCACCCAATAATTTACCACTCAATACAGAAAACTAATTTATACTAACATTAAAAAAAAAGTATTTCACGTCATTTACAAACGTTTAAAAAAAAAAAATCTTTACTTGTACTTTTAAAAATTTTCTTCTTTTGATTTCAATCATGATTTAGTATTCATTGTGACGCCCTGTAACACACAATGTTACTATAAGCTGCCCTCGCCAGACTCTGGTGAATTAAAATCAGATTATGCAATGTAAAGTATGAAACGAAGAAAAGTTCAGATGTGTCTAAAATGCACTATATCATCGAAAATGTTTTTTTTTTTTCCCTCCTTAGGATTTTTTACTTTGCTTCTATTTTTAACTTATAACATGGTAGGAAGATACCAACATGGATACTTACTTACCTTGCATAGGTGTAGAATTCTATGGACCCATAGGCTCCAGCGCCTCCAATAATTTACACTTATATATAGTAAGTCATAGCTGCCAACTACTACGGAATATAATTAACCACTTTCTTTTTGTAGGGGGGGGGTTACGACTTCTGTAACTCACATATATGTATACGGGTGTATGATAAGGGAGTGAAGAATATACATTTTGTATGGCAAAAAAATTCTCATGGGGAGGGTTATGACCCCCCCTAACCCCCCCTGCCTACGCCACTGACATGAATATATGCGGTTGTGGGGCCCGGCCCCCCCAATAATTTTGAAAACATTACGCTTATGTTGTGATGGATTCATTTGTGATAAACTTCCGCTGTTAATGAATAAAATTTGAGGTATGTGGAGCTTTTATTTATTGAAATGTTTATGCTTTGCTTTACGGTACACTGGTGTATAGTTAAGAATATTTATGGTCTTGTGTTTTCATAATTATGTAAGGTTTTTAGTTTGTTGTGTTATTTTTTATGAATTGGGATGAAAAAATAAAAAATTTTAAGGTTTTAAGAAGGATGCTTAATTTTATTTTTTATATGGGTTTGCTCCTGATTTACAGAATTCCCATACAATTTTTAGTTTTAATATGAATAAATATGTAAGGATTTTTGAATTATTTGATCAGATCTGATTCTATACTGAATAATAGTGTAAATTTTGTGTGTTTTGAAGGTATTAAATCCAAAAATCACAGTGAGAGGAGGTAGTCTGTTTATTATAGTGGTTTTCTGTTATTTATAAAGAGTGTTTTTAACACTTTATGAAAATATTTGCAGTATATTTCACGTGCACTATTCAGATTAAATATGGTTGAATATATAAGTATTTTTGAGTTATTTGTGGAGAGTTTTTTGGGGGGGGGGGTAATCGGTTTATTTGAGTGTTTTTCCAAAAATTGTAAACTGATTTTAACATTTTAACGGAAATTTCTCTGTATAAGTATGTACAGAAACATATTTTAGTATTTTGCATATTTTGAAGGTTATGGTTTATTTATTTTTTAACGTACCCAGAGCTAGTGCTTTGTTTATGTACATTTTGTTTATAATTGCATTTGAAATGTCTACAAATGTTTTAATGTGTTTAGATAAGTGCATTGTAGTTCTGGGCTTATTTTGTTGCTTATGTGTCTATGCATGTTTATGTTTTGTTTGGCACGAAAGACAAGTTGCCAAGGTTAGACGTTGGCGACAAAAAGAAGTCGCCAACTCAACCGACACCTGTTTATGGTATTATTCACAAGCATGTTTACCTTTTTTACTTGTTTTTTATGACAGTGAATTTGTAACTTAAAATAGAGACAGAACTGTTTGGAAAATTACAAATGCCCAGCTGAAGAACATCATTTTTAAGATATTGTATTAAAATTATGCAAAAAGATTTCCATAGTTTAATATAACCACATAGTAACACAGTATACATATAAGCCTATTATATAATCAGATATAAAGACACTGTTTATATGAGCTTTAAAAAATAAATGCTTGTATACCTGTACATAAATAGTTCAAAATTTTTTTCTATGATTAACATTTCAATTAATGTCTCAGCTTCTTTTAAGATCAGGAAATTGTAGAAAGTAAACAAACTATCGACCGAACTCCAAACTTAGCGACAGATCGGCACTGGCGAGGACACCTGCTAACGAAATTTCCCCGGGGGAAATTCAGTTACCGGGTGTCCTCGCCAAGCGCCGATGTGTCGCCAAGGTTGGAGTTTGGTCGAAAGTTTGTTTACTTTAGCCTTAGAGTCAGATGTCTGTTGTAACCTGTGTAGATTGAGTTGAGGTGTTGGATGATGCTGTAGTTTGATGAAAAAACGCTCGGTGGGTTCATTAAACGATACCAGGATATTTGGTAAAGGGATTTTGTGATTGGTTAAGGCAATTTAACTGTAATCGGTAAACCGAGGTTTTAAAACGAGGAAATTTGAAATCGGTGAGTCAGTTCTTGTTTTGTGTTATTGGTGTTTGGTGTGTGGTTAGTATATGTTGGTTTTGTGGTTAGTTAGTAAAAGAAAGCGTTTTGGTGTTATGTTATTAGCTTTTGTGCGTTTTGGATATTTCTCAGGAGTTTCTTTAGATAAAGGTAAGGGTTTTTTTAAAGAATTTTTGCAATTGCTTAAGGTTTTCAATGTGAATTGTAAATGTGTATAAGTAGGTTATTTAATCCACCGATGTTGTTTTGAGTTGAAAACGGGCCTGTGTTTGCCCAGTTTACATTAGCTGTATGACTAGGTTGCTTAATTCACTGTTGTTCTTTTAGTTAAAAACGGTTTACTGGTTGCCTAGTTTACATAGCTGTGTAACTAGGTTGGGGAATCCACTGAGGTTTTTTTAGTTAAAAACGGACCACTGGTTGCCGAGTTTACATAGCTGTACAACTAGGTTGCTGAATCCACTGAGGTTTTTTTAGTTAAAAACGGTCCACTGGTTGCATAGTTTACATAGCTGTAGAAGTAGATTGCTTAATATTCTGAAATTTTTTTAGTTAAAAGTGGTTTACTGTTTGCTCATTTTGAATTGCCTGTTACTGAATTTGCTGACAATTTTTAGTGTTAAGTATGGATGGTGTATTTTGTTTTATTGTTTTTTTTAAAGTGGAATATCTGTGGAATTTTAATGTGTTAAAGTAATTTGTATTTCCTGACAGTGCTCAACATGTTGTATTATTTTATCGTATTCTAAAATGGTGTTTCACACGTGAAAAATTTGGCGACAAAAAAAAGCGCCAAGTAGCGGGTGTTGGCGAGAAAAAAAAGTCGCCAAAAATAGGCGACACCCGGTAACTGAATTACTCCCATTTCCCCTATTTTTTCTTTCTATTAAATAATGTAAAATACAATGTGAATGTTTGTTCAGAATAAAATGTAAGTGGTCTGCGGTTTACATTTATTCCTCAGGCCGTTGTAATCAGTTGTATCCGGCCTCGTTCGATATCATGTTGTTGTTCGTAGAACGACCGGGTAGGCTTACGCTTAGGATTTCATTCAATGTTTGGGAAAAAAGTA
The DNA here is from genome assembly GCA_038373885.1 of Cheiracanthium punctorium. Lineage (NCBI taxonomy): Eukaryota > Metazoa > Arthropoda > Arachnida > Araneae > Cheiracanthiidae > Cheiracanthium > Cheiracanthium punctorium. The sequence goes on from JAWZYV010013289.1 coordinate 140,955, forward strand.
TGCTAATTTCCTTAAAGTTTTTAATACATTTACAACATTGAAATAATGAAACAAGTCACTTACCTCATTACAATCGGAAAATTATACACTTTTGGATCGTGTTGCATCTTGTCTCGTCTTGCATCGAAATCAAATCTAAATCATGTTGTCTTTCATTTCATCCCAATCGCGCGCACTTTGATGACTCGCACCCGACTCGACTCGATTAACAAGTCATAGTCGCTTCGCTTCGATTGTGTGCATCTTCGGTCGGGAAATTTCCGGTCCTACGTCACATTTGCGCACGGACGTCATAGATTAGCGAGACTCTACCGTAATTTAAAGGTGCAGTCGCGATTTCAGTAAGAAAAGGGCTTCTTCATATTCAAAATGTAGATTTACGCGGGTTGCTCCTTCATATACGAAAACGAGATTTCCCCTTAAAAATGAGCGATAAATTCTCGTAAATTAATTTTTATTTTTTACAGTGTGCAAACTGAAAAATAAAGCAGAACAAAAAAAGTTGTTATCTTAGAGTTAATAATTATTCAAAAAATATTTTTAATTGTTGGCCATATAACCTCCAGGCATGATTTTGAGCATCCTCCTGAAGTAGAGCTATTTTACCCTCTACCATTGTGTGGTCAAATTTGCAAAATTACCAGAGACATACATTTCAGTAATGTGTGTTCATGCGCCCATGATTTCAGTATAATTTTACAATAACAGCATTGGACTAGATAAAAGTAAATAGTACCTAATTCCACTTTGTCAAACGAGAACAAAAATTGAACAAAATATTCGCAGAAAATGAAACGGAAGGCATCTCGAAATGTTAGTGTGGACCACAGTCTGTTCCATTCTTTTCAATAAATAACTGAGCACTAAAATCATTCAAATATAAGAAAAGGAAATTGAGACTTTAGAAGAAAGTGACACAAACCTTTATACCTTAGAAGCCTCGCCTCAGTCTCATTCAATTAACACCAAGGCGCCGACACTTTTTGATGAATGGGCATCTTTTTTTGTTCCAGAGACATACAAAGTGTTGTATATTAGGTGCTAGTAAACAGACAGACCTTGATGTTCTTTACTTACAATAAAAACAATTAAACCTATTCTACTTCGGAATCCTGAAGTAATATTATTAGAACTATCTCAAAACATTTCCATAATGGGAATGAGTCTTTCACCTAACTCCTTTGTTATCTTTCCCGCGTGAACTTCTGATTGTAGCCAGCGGCTTTGTCTCAAATTCTCCGTTTTCCGGTACTCTTGGGCTAACATAGTCTCATTGTATTCATACATTTTCCCATGGAGGACAAGTATTCTGGGATGACGTCTGTTTGTGTGGGTCAGAAACAAGGGGGGGGGCATTCAGGACTTCGTCTGCAGTGGGCAAATTCTCTGTTTTGGCCTGTGGGGCTGTATGAAGTCGCACATAGCATTGTGTAAAAGCTTTGAATTTTAGAAAGACATTGTTTTCTTGGGCGCCAGATAGGAAGGCAAGTGGCAGTGGGGGATTGAGATTTGAGCCTGCGTAGTATAGTAAACATTTTTACAGCATGATGAACTTCTAAGTATTATTTTCGTGCTAAAATGTCTGAAAGTTAAGATGACCCCCATACACCTCTAAATTAGTACTCATATGAGAAACTATTATAATAATTATTATTATTTTAAGTAGACAAAAATATTACCTGTTTGGATTCCCCTTTTTTTTCATGCACTTTTTAAAATTTTAGAGTATGTGCTAAGTTACAACTTATTGGAATTTTATTATAATTACTCCAGTTCCGAGGCACATAAGGATGTATGCCGAAGAAACAAAATCTGCATAACGGTCTTAGTACACAAATTAAAGTTGACTATCGCACCAAGGATTCGAAAAAAATTAGGATGATTCTTTATAAGCTGCACTACATACCGAAATAAAGAATAACACTTCTTTAAAATTTTCGATTTTTAAGAATTTTTTCTAAAAGTTTCGTAAATGATACAGGTTTATTGTTTATTTCAGTGTATAGTGCAGTTTCTAAAACATACATCCTAAAAATTTGAAATATTTGACATAATTAATTTTTTTGAATTTGTGTACCAAAATTTCATGGGTTTTTTTTTCGAACTACAGCGATAAGCTGAAAGTAGCTGTCATTCAGTTGCCTTTAAACAGGGTTTAATTTCTATCCAAAAAAGTGAAAGAGCCCTGATTTTTTTGTATTGCAATTTACAAAATTAATTACCTAATTTAAGGTATTATTAAGTTAATTTTTGTTACCTCTGTATTAGTTTGCGATGTAATAAAATTAATATCAACAGAAACAATTACTATGGTAATTAAAAATTTAAATTTAGTGTAAAATTTCACCGAGAAAAAAGAAGTAGTGGAGCTGAGCTCCCATGCAAATTAAGCACTTCCTTTAAATACATGCAAGTATTTAGCACCCACGAAAACTTTTCTGTAGGTACTTGAGATCTGACATACTACATAAAAAAAAAACAACCGTCCCTCACTAAAATTTTATTTTCGAATTATGCAGTTGCAAAGCACTCGTCGTCATCAGTGGCGTGACTATACCGTTAGGGCCCGTAATGAATTCATTGGATAGGGTCCTTCCTCATTGTACAGAATCTCAACCAACATGCTGCAGTTCACTTTTTCTAGCTTTCTATTTGGGAATGGCTCTCCCTCCGTCCGGGGGACCGTGGCTTTTGCCCGTTCTACCGCCCTATAGTTACGCCAGTGATTGTCTCATCGAAGTTCCTCAAGCGCATCTAAATTATAAAGGACATGGGTGCTCATATAGGGAAGAAGGTGAGAGCTCGGGTCCCTCCCTCTAGCCGTCGGTATAGTGAACATTTTTATATTAGCTAACCTTTTTTTCACTATTTCAGTACTAAAATGTTTGAAAGCGCGATTGCCGATGACCTTACAAATGCACGAAATAACCCCTCCCCCCCCTCGTCTTAAAGTACTCATATGGACGTCCATGCCGAAGCACCCACATACATTTGGCCTCATTAAAGATTTTCTTTTAAACTTTTAAAAGATCACACAACTAATAAGCAAATAAAGCATTTTAATACTGAAATAATGCAAAAAGTTCCGTATGCTTTACAAATATTCATATTACGTAATGGCATAATTGGGGCGCGGGGGGGGAACCCTCATTGAGTGTACATCACTGTGTTGGGTTATCAGACGATTGCTGGTGCTCAGCATCCAACGTAATTTTTTTTACAAGCCGAAAGCACCCACATAAACGTCTTTTCCTAGCCCTTTCTGAGAACTTCAAATTATGACTTGGCACTAAAATTTCTGTGGGTGCGGAGCACCCACAGAATTTTTTCAGTGGGTGCTTGAGCCCCGGAGCACCCACGTAGTCGGCGCCACTGGACTCAGTAACTTTTACGTAAACTTTCTCACGAAAGCCACTGACCGTTCATACAAAAAGACACACTGTGAACATTTACACATGGGTACACTTTCATATTCCGACACTCATAAAAATATCTGTGCGTCTCACCTGCTCAATATTTAATAAATTCGTCCCCTTTCGCTTCAAAACTATTCTCGTACACTCAACGGACCGAAAAAATCTTATGCGCCTTAAGTTATGGGGGATGAAAGTACCCTAGAGGAGCAACGTCGAATTAATTTACGGCCATTTTTGCCACATTATTGTCTCGACTGCGACTGGCTCAGAGGTGCTTCAGAGAATTTTTTCATTTTATCCTATAATATACCTTGTATATTAACATCTGTAATTGAAAATTCATTCGAAAATTGTCAGAGCCCCAAATTAGGGCCCCCCAAAATACACCCAATTTCATAAAAAATACACTTTTAAGAATGCTTTAAATCTTGGCTCTGACGTGATACAGAAAAAAATTTTGCACAGTGCAGTTATATATCTTCATATAAAGTGAATCCAATGTTTAAAATTTTTGAAGGCCCCAAGGCCCCCCGGTACGAGACCCCAAACATGGTCCTTAGCGTTAATAGACGCAATTTCGAAGCATTGGTGCATCTGAAGCCGACTTCCCACTGTATAACTATTGACATGGAGATGTAGTATCAACATAGTAGTTTGATATTATGAAAAAACATTTCTTGAAGGAACAACTGTTTCCAAGAAAAATCCCCAAAAGTACCTCCCTATTTGGGACATTCCACTGGCAGGCATGGGGGCATTTCGGCGTTACTTTTAGAAGTTCAATCGAACGTGGCAATATTGAAAATTAACTTATTCTTCATATATCTCAAATATATCCTCCATATATCACAAATAGTTATTTTACAGGGGCACTCATAAGAATTACATTACGCTGTATGGGGATCTCTGCAACTACTGAACCGATTCGAAAAATTTTTTCACTGATAGAAAGCTACAGTATTCCTGAGTAATATAGGCTACCTTTCAGCATGCAGCATAACTAGTTCTTTTACAGGGACACTCAAAAGAATTCCAGCACATGACGCTATATGAACATCTCTGTAACTACCGAACCGATTCTAAAGATCTTTTCACTGAAAGCGACACTATTCCTGAGTAACATAGCCTAAAATTCATGCATGTAGCATAATTTACAGAAACACTCAAAATGATTCGTAAACATTGTCGTAACTGTCTCCACTCGCCACTCAAATTTATTCAAATTTTATTAAACTCCATTCAAATTTTTGAACAGTGCAATTATATATCTTCATATAAAGTGAATCCAATGTTTAAAATTTTTGAAGGGCCCCCCCCCCGGTATATTTTTTGAAAGCATCCCCATTTTCAAGAAAAATTGAACACAGTAATCAAAAAATATATCTTTTCATAATATGAAACTACTATTTTGAAACTACAACCCCATGCCAATAGTTCTCATGTGCGAAGTCAGAGCCAGCTGTACCTTTGCTTCGAAATTGCATAAATTAGCGCTAAGGACCATGTTTGGGGCCCCATATCGAGGGACCCGGGAATTTTTATTTTTTCTGTATCACGTCAGAGCCAAGATTTAAAGCATTCTTTAAAACTGTATTTTTTATGAAATTGGGGATATTGGGGGGGGGGGGCTTATTTGGAGGCTCTGCTTATTTTCAAATGAATTTCCAGTTTTAGATGTTAATATTCAAGGTATATTACCAGATTAAAAAAAAAAAAAATCTCTGACGCATCTCAAGGCAAATCACAGTCGAGAGAGTAAAATGGCAAAAATGGCCCTAAATTTGGAGACAGTTACTGCAATGTTTACGAATTATTTTGAGTGTTCCAGTAAATTATGCTACATGCATGAATTTTAGCCTATGTTACTCAGGAATAGTGTAGCTTTCAGTGAAAACTTCTTTAGAACCACTGTTCAAAAATTTGAATGGAGTTTAATAAAATTTAAATAAATTTGAGTGGCGAGTGGAGACAGTTACGACAATGTTTACGAATCATTTTGAGTGCTCCTGTAAATTATGCCCCATGCATGAATTTTAGGCTATGTTACTCAGGAATAGTGTCGCTTTCAGTGAAAAGATCTTTAGAATCGGTTCGGTAGTTACAGAGATGTTCATATAGCGTCATGTGCTGGAATTCTTTTGAGTGTCCCTGTAAAAGAACTAGTTATGCTGCATGCTGAAAAGTAGCCTATATTACTCAGGAATAGTGTAGCTTTCTATCAGTGAAAAAGTTTTTCGAATCGGTTCACTACTTGCAGAGATCCCTATTCGGCGTAATGTAATTCTTATGAGTGCCCCTGTAAAATAATTATTTGCGATATATGGAGGATATATTTGAGATATATGGAGAATAAGTTAATTTTAAATATTGCCACTTTCGATTGAACTTCTAAAAGTAACGCCGAAATGCCCCCATGCGTGACAGTGGAATGTCCCAAATAGGGAGGTACTTTTTGGGATTTTTCTTGGAAACAGTTGTACCTTCAAGAAATGTTTTTTCATAATATCAAACTACTATGTTGATACTACATCTCCATGTCAATAGTTCTCCTGTGGGAAGTCGGCTTCAGTTGTACCAATGCTTCGAAATTGCGTAAATTAGCGCTAAGGACCCTGTTTGGGGCCCCGTACCGGGGGGCCTTGGGGCCTTCAAAAATTTATAACATTGGATTCACTTTATATGAAGATATATAACTGCACTGTGCAAAATTTTTTTCTGTATCACGTCAGAGCCAAGATTTAAAGCATTCTTAAAACTATTTTTTATGAAATTGGGTGTATTTTGGGGGGCCCTAATTTGGGGCTCTGACAATTTTCGAATGAATTTTCAATTTCAGATGTTAATATACAAGGTATATTATAGGATAAAATGAAAAAATTCTCTGAAGCACCTCTGAGCCAGTCGCAGTCGAGACAATAATGTGGCAAAAATGGCCGTAAATTAATTCGACGTTGTTCCTCTAGGGTACTTTCACCCCCCATAACTCGAAAACTAAAAGAGGTAAATCAAAAATATTTCAGATTTGTTCTTTCCTTGGGTAAGGCAACACAATAAAAGAAAATCATGAAATTCTGAGATTGTGATGGGAACATTTTTCCACTGACCTGCCCGATTTGCTTTTGCAACGGCTCTTAAATGGATTGTATGTAGGCTCTGGAACTTCATCTCGAAATTCAAGATGTCAAGCCGATTAGTAAGCTTAATATCGCATGTTTACAAGTCATTGCGGTTGCTGTTGCCAGATGCACCATAAATCTATTTATCCGAAGTATCTGACTATCCGTGAACGAGAAATATCCGTCACTGATATTCTACGACACCATGGTGGTAGAGCCCCTGGCTCTGACTCTCTCTGAGTCTTGAAGCTGAGGGAACTGGTTTAGGTGACGTCTGCTGGTGGATTGAGACCGTGTGGACTTTGAATGGAAGACAGGCGGCTTTCCTCGTGGTAGTAATAAACTTTGACTCATGATGAATAAAAGCATCCAATGATAAAAGGGTCCTCCGGACAATGATTCTACAATCCGATAAGTTAACTTTCTTTTGCATGCAATACTAACCTTAATTAATATTTTTTATCTTGTCAGCCACGTTAGTGATGTAGTGTCATCTAATTATTTAGTGTTAAGATGTTTAATTAAAACTTCAGGAGAACACAAGCTCCTAATTAATCCTAATATTTTCTTGGACTATTTTATTATTTGGATATTTAAAAAATAAATTCATGAATTGTATATGTAATAACCTAGTTTGGTTAAACGGGTGTTAAAAGATTAAACTGCAAAACATGTTATGAGCGATCTACTGTCACGTGTGTAAATTATTTGTAATAATAAAAATTATAATAAGCAGCAATCCGGTTACTACGTTCAATACACAAGATTATTTACTATATTTATGTGTATTTCATTAGAGTTGTCCGATTTCTTTCACTATCGGTCCTTAATGGGTTTTGCACTAAATTTACACCTTAAGGTTTATTGTATAAACGGAATGTACTATATTTTGTAAATGCGATACGCTCAATATTCTTGGGAATCTGTATTTAACTTATCTTAGGATAAATTTGGACTATTTATATTAAAATAAATGGTAATTTTATGGCACATACAAAAATCCCAACACTTGCTTGTCTATTTTAATCTGAGGTGTCCAAGATAACCTGTTACCTGTATTCATGGAAACTGAAGTGAACGATATGGGTATCTCCGAAATAGCCAGAAAAAAATTATACGTATTATATGCGGCTATTGTTAAGTAATTACCAACACATAGCAAAAAAAAGTTATTGAAACATTCCATTTAATTAACGCCTATTCAACGTCATTTGTGGTTCTTTACGACAAACTGTAAACGATGAGTACTACAACAACCCAGACTATTATAAGAACATTAAGATTTATTTAATTTTATGTTAAATAAGTTGAATCCAATTTGGACGGAAATATAATCTGGGTACACATGATAACAAGTTATCTCGCATCCATTTTCAGGCTGCGTAATGGAAGGAGTTTATCCTATTCGATACGCAAATGTGGGGCAGTTTTTCCTGAAAGGCCGTCATTTTCTTCTAAGGAATTTACCCCGTCTTACAAGGCGCATAAAATAGATCTAATAAACTTTCAAGTTGTGAGTTGCTTTCTTTTCAGTGAAAAAATAGATTAATATGGTATAGCATAATGATACAGAAAGGAGCAGACAAAGACATCGAAATATCTAAAAATTCCGAATAATACATATTCTCTAAGAAAAAAGAGGTAAATAAAAAAAAATTCCATGAATCGACAAAAATTCGAATTATCCAAGTTTCACGTAAGAATTGTGCACACATTTCGGGTAGTACCAAGGGTCCACCGTTTGTAGGAGCGTGGTTGAACCGTTTTTAGAACCCAAAACGTGCGTACTATTCATTCGACTTTTGTTTAAGCAAGTTTATAATAATATATCATATGCATTGTCACGTTGACACAACGTACATATTTTTTTAATGAAAAATTATTAATACAAATCCTAATTAATATTGTCTAAATTTAAACTAATAATCTATTCTAAATCTAATTTAAAAGTTTTTAATAATAACTATCTTTTAAAGCTTTCATTTTTCCTCTTGGCCTTCTCAATTACAGCGCATTAACGTACTTCTAAATCATTTCCCTCTTATCAGCTGCTTTGAAATAAAATAACAGTTGACGCCGGCTAAAAGAATAATCATAACACCTCTTCGCTCGCATATGTTTTCTCTGCTCCGCTGAAACAGATGTGTTTGCGGTTTTCCTCTGCTGTGCAAGAAGCATATTGCTCGAAAAACACCTGCTAAAATTGTTCCAGAAAGTTCGGGCTCTTTTCTATAGGCACATGTTTTAACGGTTTTTTCTTTAGCAGTTGGAGAGTAATTTTTGGTGGGGTAAGCCACTCACTTCATGTGAGGAGGCTTTGCCCACCACGATGCGTTGCACGGATTAGCATCTATGCCGATCACTTTATGATGACGGAGGCGTTCACCCACCGAGGTACCAGGCCGCTTTAATATGAACGCCGTGATGTTTTTGTCAACACGCTTCCCCAAGTTTACTTTTGAATGCAATGTATTGTAGAGTTTTAAATGTATAATCCTTCATTTTGAAAATTGGTGACTGTTCCAGTGAGAAAATAAAATAATATGTTTCAAGTTTAAAAGTGTTGAGTGAGACTCCTTATTTAAAGGGAATGTGGTCTTCAAAATGTGTTTTTCTCCTGAAGTAAAACGTGTTAGCCCAGTGTTCAAAGTGTTTGTGTGATCATGTTTCAGAAGAAGTAAAACGACATGCGCCTTCAAAAGCGAATTTCATTCTTGGTTTTGGAGTTTGTCCTTCCTCGTCGCTCTGATGAGGGATTTCTAGTGCATATGTGATTTCGTTCAGTGGGGAAAAAAAGCATGTTCACCTAAGGGGAATGGTTCTATTTTCGACATCGTTGCGAGTGTGAATTTAAAATGTGACCCACTATACGATCATGTTCTTAAAACTATGTCGCTCTCACTACAAAGTCGTACCAGTTATAATCTTTACAAAATAATTCATCGTCTCCTTACGATCACCACCTTCCATCGTACATCTCCATAGGATAAAATTGGTGCCGGTGAACCAGGCACGTTCCAACATCAGATAGTGTATTAAAATCGTCGTGATTTTCGTGCTCGTGCTACAGTGTGTGTTTTTTATTGCGGAATTTTGACGAAGGAAAAGAAAAAATATTGCGTTTAAAACCTCTCCATTTCACTTCATGCTTTTTTTATTTTTATTTTTTACTGGGATCCCAACCTTTTTTTTGAATTTTTATTATATTATGTGTTAATACCTTTTTTTCTATTACGAGTAAGTGTTCATATAAATATATCTGGTATTATAGTTTTATGCATTATTTGAATTTTGATTAAAGTGATTGATATGATTGATTGATTTTTTTGCTATAAATATATGCGTATATACATTTCATAAAAAGTAATTTTCTTCAGAATAATGAACATTATTTACATTTTTTGCATATATTTATCTTATATTTTTTGCATATATCTTAATAGTTGATTATTTCTGAATAAACTGCTGAACCAGTTAAATAAATTAAGTAGATTTAAAAATGTTTATTTGTGCTCTAGAATTGATAAGTAGCAATTATATATTTTTTTTCATATTTTTATCTGTGCATAATTTTAAATGAGCTCAAAAGGAAAAAATAAAATAGTCAAATCGACAAATATGTCTAATACAGTCATTCTTAATATTCCGCCTTTTCAAGGAGAAACTCATTTATTGGAGTTTTTCTTTAATCAAGTAAAGGACATACAGAATTTAAATAATTGGGATGATGCACAAACAAAATTATTTCTAAGTACTAAGTTTTCAGGTGCTGCTCTGCAATATTATGCAGAATCTCCTTTTTTTGCTGAGGCAGAAACTATTAATGAAATTCATGTACAATTTCAAAATTTCTTTGGAACTAATAATACTCAGGCTAATATAAGCCAGTTACATAGTCTAAGTTTACTTCCTAATGAATCCATGGTGAACCTATCCCATCGCTTAGATCTAATTACTAAGAAGGTTTACAGCAACATATCTGACAAAGAAGCGTTTGATACGATAAAATTTAATTACTTTCTTAATGCAATTCCTCGTGATATCAGAAAAATATTACAAATCGAAAAAGTAAATAAGTATGATAAGGCTGTTTCCCGAGCTCATGAATTGCAGCAAATTAATTCTGCTAATTCCCCACCTCGAGCTCAGTCCTCCCAAATAAGATCATTAACCGAAGAAGTATACTCACTAAAAAATTGAATTAAAGGCTCTACATGACTCTGTTTTAGCATTTAAACATTTTCTATACAATCGAGAATTTATTGTTATGTCAGACAGTAAGCCATTAAAGCACTATAGAAAAACTACTTCTCCTGCTGATCTCACTACAAAATGGCTATGCGAATTAAGTGAATATACTTTTAATTTCAAACACATTCCTGGTAATTAAAATCTTTTGGCTGATTACTTTTCACATCTTGAAGAAACGCCACCACACCATGACATAAATTCTCAACCAAGCACTCTAAATTTAAATAATGATGTACTTCCTGTCATTGATGATGCAATTCCTGAAACACCTGATAATTTTGAACATATTAATTATTTAAATGTTTCTGAGTCTTCGCTACAAGACCCACTTTTAGAAATTTCTTGTAAGACATTTCTTGATGAACAACAAAAAGACAAAACTATTTCAAAAATTATAAGTGATTTGGAATCCAATAACAACAGCAACAACAATAAATGTTATTTTCTATATCCTCATAATAAATTATTGTACTATGCTAAAGAATCTTCATCTTTGGAAATTCATCCTACTATTGTTGTTCCTAACTCTCTAAAGAAAAAAGTTTTGGCCATTGCCCATTTACCACATTTTGGTATTGCAAAAACATATGAATTTTTAGAAAGTGATTCCATCAACCTTTCAAGTTATTAGGCAAGTTGGAGTGTATAGGCTGATTAATTTTATTTTTTACCAACTATGCGAAAAATTCCAGAGCTTCCAGTCCTGGGTTCGATTCCCAGCTCTGGAATTTTTCGCATAGTTGGTAAAAAATAAAATTAATCAGCCTATACACTCCAACTTGCCTAAAAACATATGAATTTCTTCGACAGCGTTATTTTTGGTTTGGTATGTATGCTGATACAGTTAACTTTATTAATTCATGTACTAAATGCATAACTTTAAAATCTCATGCTACTCCACCTATTCCTTTGCAAAATAATCACATACCTGAAAAACCTAATGAAGTAATTTCCATGGACATTCTTGGACCTCTAAATAATGGAAAACATATTCTTACAATAATTGATCATTTTACTCGTTTTCTACAGCTCTATCTCTTAAACTCTATTACTACTGATGCTGTTGCTAACTGTTTATTTTCGTACATTTCAACTTTTGGCAGACCTGCCATTATACTTACTGACTTAGGTACTCAATTTACTGGTGCTGTTTTTGAAACCTTTAACAAAGTTTTTGGAATTAAATTAAGACATACTACTTCTGGACACCCATAGGCTAATTCAATTAGCGAGAGAATCAATACCTCAATTAAATCAACTGTAAATGCTCTAATTCAAGATGGTTATAACTTTGCTCATGCTATAAATATTCATGTAAATATGTATAATGCTTCTACACATTTTTCTACTCAATTTTCTCCTAATGTAATACAATTTGGAAGAGAGTTGCCTATGATTTTTGACACGTATGACCCACAGCTACAGTTTCATCATTTAGATAAAGCTCATTATCTGTCTCAAGTAATGTCTACCCTGAAGCGAATTTATACTGATACATATTCTAATCTGAAGTCTGCACAATATGAACAAAATTTAAAGAAAAATGAAAATGCCAAGCTTAGATTTCTTTTCCCTGGTGATATTGTTTACTTAAAGTCTAAAGATAAATATAATAAACATCTTACTGGACCTTATAAGGTTATACAAAAATATTATCCTGTTATTTATTCAATTCAATTATTAGACAATCCTGACACTTCAGTTCGCAAAATGCATATTGATAGGTTAAAACTTGCTCCTCCTCGAAGGTCTTTACTTAACGACTTGCCTATTATTGATAGTCACTATCAGGTTCCTACTTCACACTCTTATAATTTTAGGCCACGTAAAAATTAATTTAACCTTTTTTTGCTTTTTTACTGGGCAATTTCAATGCGAACAGCCTGATCAACTGTTTGTATTGAACCTGTTCCTTCTTTTAACTGCTATAATATATTTAAAATAATTTTTAATTTACCATAATTCGCTTGTGACATCTTGGTGTGGCAGTTTAGATTCCCCAATGTGGCAAACATTGACAATTTTTTTCTTCTACTGTCCTATCCCCCCTTCTCCTCTAGTAATTGGAAGAGATCCCATTTGATGTAAGGGAAATCAAACTATTGCACTCATTTTTTTCTCTCAAATAAGTAAAATAAAATAAAATAAAGACATGAGTAAGTTTGTGTTGTTTCTATAATGTGAAATATGATATAAAGTAAATGTATATATTTTGCATGTCCTTTTTCTTTCAAGATAGCATTTTTTTTACATTTTTAAATAAGAACAATGTTGTATTGAAATCCTTTTGAATGGCTACAAGTGGTACCACTTCAAAAAAAAAATCAGAGCTCTTTCCTTTTATATATATAACAAATCCCGGGTTACCTTTTTATTGAAAATTTTATTGAATTTTTGTGTGTAATATTATCTTTATTTTGATATCATATACTATTGAAATATGTATATGCAAGAACTGTTGACAAACTTTTTCAGCTGACAATATCAGCAATGCAGGAACCTGAGCACAGTTTTAGATTTCGTGATTTTTTAGTATAGACTGAATCATGTAAAATCAAGACGGACAATTTTAAGGTTTTCTGCAAGAACTTTATGCAATTTTTTAATATTACTGGACTTTGATTGATATACTATTTTAATATTTATACTGAACATGTAATTTTTTTTCTGAAAACTTGTGGGAGTATATGTCACGTTGACAGAACGTGCATATTTTTTTAATGAAAAATTATTAATACAAATCCTAATTAATATTGTCTAAATTTAAACTAATAATCTATTCTAAATCTAATTTAAAAGTTTTTAATAATAACTATCTTTTAAAGCTTTCATTTTTCCTCTTGGCCTTCTCAATTACAGCGCATTAACGTACTTCTAAATCATTTCCCTCTTATCAGCTGCTTTGAAATAAAATAACAGTTGACGCCGGCTAAAAGAATAATCATAACACCTCTTCGCTCGCATATGTTTTCTCTGCTCCGCTGAAACAGATGTGTTTGCGGTTTTCCTCTGCTGTGCAAGAAGCATATTGCTCGAAAAACACCTGCTAAAATTGTTCCAGAAAGTTCGGGCTCTTTCTATAGACACATGTTTTAACGGTTTTTTCTTTAGCAGTTGGAGAGTAATTTTTGGTGGGGCAAGCCACTCACTTCATGTGAGGAGGCTTTGCCCACCACGACGCGTTGCACGGATTAGCATCTATGCCGATCACTTTATGGTGACGGAGGCGTTCACCCACCGAGGTACCAGGCCGCTTTAATATGAACGCCGTGATGTTTTTGTCAACACGCTTCCCCAAGTTTACTTTTGAATGCAATGTATTGTAGAGTTTTAAATGTATAATCCTTCATTTTGAAAATTGGTGACTGTTCCAGTGAGAAAATAAAATAATATGTTTCAAGTTTAAAAGTGTTGAGTGAGACTCCTTATTTAAAGGGAATGTGGTCTTCAAAATGTGTTTTTCTCCTGAAGTAAAACGTGTTAGCCCAGTGTTCAAAGTGTTTGTGTGATCATGTTTCAGAAGAAGTAAAACGACATGCGCCATCAAAAGCGAATTTCATTCTTGGTTTTGGAGTTTGTCCTTCCTCGTCGCTCTGATGAGGGATTTCTAGTGCATATGTGATTTCGTTCAGTGGGGAAGAAAAGCATGTTCTACCTAAGGGGAATAATCCTCCTTTCAACATCGTTGCGAGTGTGAATTTAAAATGTGAACCACTATACGATCGTCTTCTTAAAACTATGTCGCTCTCACTACAAAGTCGTACCAGTTATAATCTTTACAAAATAATTCATCGTCTCCTTACGATCACCACCTTCCATCGTACATCTCCATAGGATATGCATATAAGCATTTAACGGCGTTTCCTTGCTTAACCTGTTCGCTCTCATTATTGAAAAGATGCAAGGGAGAATACTATCCTTCTTTGACAAATGTTGCTTCTCAGTATGGGTCTTAAAATGCCCCTTCCCTCAGATGGCGCTAGCCCAGTCACTGGCCCTCAGCGGAACATTCAAAAACGTATGCTGCAGAAACATAAATGGAGTTTTTAGAGTACGGAACTGAAGCTTTTGCGCCCCTCTTTGCCAGAATAGACAACAATGATATCTCGAAAATATAGTGTCCCTTGTGTATGCTGCGCCCAGGGATAGATGCCGCTTCTAGCTACGCTACTGCTCAGTTAAGAAGCAATGCTCGTCAAAAAGGGCAGTCTTCGCCTTTGCATCTTTCCAATGATGAGAGTAAATCGGTTAAACATGGGTTCATCATTAAAAATGAGTGGGGGGGGGGCATAACCCATTTATAGTAAAATGTTTTGTCATGCTTATCGCCCCCCAGTCAGTGACGGAGTGAGCATATATAACTGCTGCCTGGGGCGTGATATAAACCCCTTGCCTCTCCCTCGCTGCACCACTGCCTCCACCCCCTGGACACTTTTCACTATCCAATGGTTTGTTTGGTTAAGGCAACGCTACACGTGGGCGATCTGCCTAGGATGGTGGGCGCCTTAGTCGGAGGACTTTCTAAGGGGTTCTAACGCGTATTCTCGTCACATCTGGAGAAAATCGTCTAAAACTCCAGATCGTTAGATCGGCAGCTCCGCGATGGGACCCGAATCCAGGACCTTCAGCCTTAGTTATACAATATTCAGACTATTTTCTTTACATATACTTGATAAATTATTATGAGCTACTTTCGGTCTAAATGAATAGTGCGTAATTATATTCATATTTCTTACGAACATAAAATAAGAAGCACTTCACTTTCCAGAACAATTGAGAAAAATGAAGATCACAACTTCACACCAAAAGCAAAAACTATATTAATATAATAAAATTTAATATAATAGTTATTACTGCAAATTTTAATCTGAATAATTACAATATACACACACAGATATATATATATATATATATATTTATATTATGAGCATAAAATATTTGACACGAAGTTAACAGTGGGGGGGGGATATGCCGTTACACTGGGTACGGCACCAGTTAGATGTTTTGAAAATCGGCGAGTTTCATTAAAACGGAAGTGGTGCGATTTTTAGTACATTAAGTTATAGCAACCAGTAACCCAACCTTTTCTGTCTTTTCACATATCTTGAACACGCTGTGCGACGGGGAATTTTCATTTGATGTATTTCGTACCTGTGAAGAACCCGTTTTAGGATACAAAGTCCTCAGGGTTTAGGATACAAGTTCCTCATTGTTGTACAGCTTTCCGAAAGGTTAAATTGGTATTTTCAAACTGTTCCAGACGACTAACGAGATGTCACCGTTAGGAATAGTTATTTTAATAACACTATTTCAACGGGGAAATCTTGTTGGTTCACAATAACATTGGGTGCCTTGGATATTGCCTTAAAGAGTTGGGAAAATAACAGATAAATTTTTACTTATACTGTTTTTAATATACATACTCTCATAGCGTATTATAGTGTATAAAAGTATTTTCCTTCAAAAAATTTGAGTCATGTAGGTACAACAGGTATATAGAAATTTCTTTTCAGAATAGCTAACATCGAAAAAATCATTTGATCAAAACAAAAAGGAAAAATAAAGCAAAATGTTACTCTAAAGTTATGTGTAACCATATATATAGTGCAATTTTATTTATTATTACTTCCTATAAGATTTGGATTAATATATACATTTATATATTATATATACATACATATATCAAATGTAAAGTATTACAACTCATTTATAAAATGCCTCTATTATGAGGCCTAGGACCAATATTTCACGAGATTTCTAGAAACCCATAAAAAAACAATGGGGAAACCAAAACCTCCGTATCTCCGGTTCTAGTTGCTGATTTTGATGCAACAAAAAGCAAAATTTAACTATTTGAAGCGTAGAATACTAATTTTTAACTATTTTAAGCCCCGCTGTTCTGTAACAGTACGTATTTTTTCGTCTTCGTAGTGGAAACATCGATTGGCTTAATCCTTAACTCTCCTAATCTCTAACTTCCTCTTCCATGGTTATATCTCTAATCTCCCTCCTGGTCTTCATCCATGCTCTCAATAATTACATATTCTACCTCCGTATCCCTCCCCTCTGTTCCAGGCTCCAGCTCTGGCTTCAGCTCAACAAGTTTTTTTTTACCCTATCTGCCTCCTGAGCCGCAATTTCAGCAAAAGTCCTCTGGGTCTTCACCTCAGTCATCATATTATTTAGCTGTCTAACTTTCTCATTATATCTGTTAGAGACAATAACCCCAAAGTTATAAAAATCATTCATAATATTTGTTAGTTCATCTCCCACCTGGATAGTGAACGACTTACTAGCTCTCGCATCTGTTACAACCGTAGAAAACCTCTTCTAAGTCTATTAAGGATCCCCAGGGCCCCCTTTTCGGTAATTCTTGGCTCCAGTGTCACGTCCAAAGGAATCTCTGAAACCAACGGTGCATCCATAGCCGTCAGACTCGTAATTGCCCACTTACGATACAAATATCAATATCGGCCCAAAAAACAGAAACAAAAACGAGGTGTACCCCAGAAACTATAACTGTGGAATAATGTCTCGAACCGATTAATACCCTATATTCACAACTAGTACTATTAAAAGATCTTTAGAACAGGAGCAGAAGATAAATAAGGGAAATATCATATACTATACACCAGTGCAAGCGAAAAATGTAAGGCGCAACTAAACAAGTTGCGGAGAAACTGAGATTATAATGCTGTGTTTATGCAGTAGTATACACACACACACACACACAGCAAGCAACATACGCAATACAAGCACACTATAGACAATACAAGCATACTATAGGCAATATAAATTTTATCTTACACAGGCTCAGCAAACTAGGAAAACTGAAGCCAGTTGGTAGGACTAAATAAGATTTAAATTAAAAGTATTATATAAACATTTATCTAATAAACAGTTCCCCAGAACGAAAAAAAGAAGTTCAATTAAATATGGTATAGACGTCGAAAAGTCTGAAAAATAAGCACTTGATCTTGAATTATTATATATTCTTGAGTATAAGCACACATATTCTTGAGTATAACCAATAAATACTTTTATTTATTGAAAATTACTATAACAAATTAGAAGAAATTGACGAAAATCCAGGATCAACATTTATGTCAGTAGAACAGCCATCGGATAAAGTCAATGCACAAACTTCTGTATGAATTCACCATCACAGTTAGATAAATCACTGATAATTAAATGTTACCTGAGGTAATAAGGTATCATACAAATGTAGAAATAGAAAATCCATAGGAAAGCACAATATTTCAGTTTAAAAAATAAAGAAAAAAACACAAGAGTAAGCTGTCACGTCAGCAGCAAGGGCATTTCCCACGTAAACACACAAGTTTTACAAATACGCCCATTTACTACCAACTAAAAATATCCCATAAAAATGTACGACATATTCGTGATTCGCATGCCTTAATTAACTAAATTAAACATTACAAATTAAAATATAATTAATATTTTAGGCTATCGGAAGGGCGACCAAACACGAGGTCGGCGGGAAGACGAAGATCTCTTCCTAATAGCATCTGGGAATGTATGAAGCCGGTAGACGGCACTCCTATAGGCCATCAGGATCAGGGGGAGTTTCTAGTCCCAATCCTCTTGATTCCTAGAGACCAGGAGCGAGAGGTTGTTTAAAATTGTGCGACTGAAACTCTTCACTATACCTTCAGATTGTGGGTGTAAAGGCGTAGTCTGGGTTTTGCCGATTCCCAGAAATTGACATAGTCCTTTAAAAACCGCAGAGGTAAAGTTCGTTCCTTGGTCGGAATGAAGATGCAGAGGGGTTCCACATCTGAAAATCCATTATTGCACCAATACCTCTGCTACGGTCCTAGCTTCTTGATCAGGAATAGGATACGTTTCGGGCCATTTAGAGAAATAGTCAATGACAACTAGGATGTATTTGTTGCCATCCGAAGTTCGCGGAAGAGGCCCCAGGATGTCGAGGGCAATGCTCTCAAAAGGCGCTCCAACATTATAACGATGTAGTTTTCCACGGCTTCGTTTCTTCGGGCCTTTACGAGCGGCACAGGCGTCACAAGCTTGACACCACTTTTCCACATCGCCTCGAGCCCTAGCCCTGTAGAAGTGCTCGCGAACTTTCTGCAGGGTCTTCATTATGCCAAAATGGACCCCAGTTAATCCATTATGCAGCTGTTCTAGAACCTTCGGAATCCTCGAAAGAGGGAGTACTAACTGCCAGCGAAGCGTCTTGCCGTCTTCCGACTCCCATTTACGATACAGGACTCCATTTCTCAGGCGAAGCGAATCCCACAAAGCCCAGTATTGTTTCACTGCCGGACTACATGACGATATTTCTTGCCAACTGGGCTAATCGCTGGATTTTTCCATAAATTCCACAATAGGTTGATGTCGCTATCAGCTGACTGGTCCGCATGGATTTGTCCGTCACTCCAGTGATCTTGGGAACGGGATGTTTCAGATGCTAATTTTTCTCCGCCCTGGAACAATAGCGACAACACTCTATGCAGGGCCTTCATAGGCTTGTCAGGGTGAGGATACAAGATCGGCGCAGATGTTAAAGCCGTCTTCAATTCGTTGAATGCATCCTCACATTCCTCAGTCCAGTGGAATTTTTGTCCAGTCTTGTGAAGTGGTCTTGCGATTTGAGAAAAACCCTTGACGAATTTTCGATAGTAAGTAGACAGACCGAGAAAACTTCGTATATCACGGATATTCTCAGGACGACTCCAGTTCTTGACTGCGGACGTCTTTTCGGGATCGGTTCGGTCTCCGTGGGCGGATATTAGGTGCCGGAGGTTGCGTACTTCCCGACGAAACAAGTTGCACTTCGTTGAACTCAGTTTCAAGTTTGCCTCCCTTAATTTCTGCAGCACCTTTAGGATGTTCTCTAGATGCTCTTTGCAAGTCTTTCCGACGATGATGATATCGTTCAAATAAACGAGACATGCTTCGTAGGAAAGTCCCCTCAACACTGTCTCCATTAGACGCTCGAATGTAGCAGGTGCGTTCCAGAGTCCAAAAATCATAACTTTGAACTGCCACAATCCTTGTCCCGTGATGAACGCAGTCTTTTCACTGTCATCGGGATAAATTTCTACTTGCCAGTAGCCACTCTTGAGATCCAGACTGGAGAACCATTCATTTCCCGATACAGTGTCCAAAGTGTCGTCTATCCTGGGAAGAGGGCAGCTGTCTTTCTTGGTAATGTCATTCAGACGTCTATAGTCAACGGAGAACCGGGTGGAACCATCCTTTTTCTGAACCAAAACAATCGGCGAGGCCGAGGGACTAGTCGATGGCTCGATGACGTCATCACGCTGCATCTCCTCTAAAAGTCTGCTCACCTCTTCTTGCTTAGCAAACGGCAGCCGCCTAGGATGTTCCTGGATGGGAGAATGGCTGTCTATTCTATGTTACGTTAACTTCGTACGACCAAAGTCACCCGAAGTACGAGAGAAGAGGTCTTCAAATTCTATAATTATTTTCTCAGCAGCGCTTCTCCGTTCTGCCGTTAACTCCACGTCTTATAATAATTCGTTCGTCAAACACTCAGATGATTTAGCTGTCGTTAGATTGATGTTCTTATTTAGGTAATAGGAATGCATGTTGCCAACACTTCATTTTTCTTTAACACCTTCGACTTGTCCGTCACATTCACTACTCTAACTGGAATGTTAGGTCTCGAAAAGTCCACAAGTGTTGCACCCACAAGTACTCCTCCGACAGAATCACTATTGCTTGAATGTTTAAGTAATCCGAACCGGAATTTATTGCTTTTACTGTTCCAGAATTTATAGAATCAGTTCTTGGAGATAGAGTGACATCAGTCTGGGCTATTATTTGCTGAACAGGGAAAACAGCTTCATTTTTAATGTCCAACACAGCTATTTCTTCTGAGTCTGAACGAAGCTCATTATTCTTAAAGTCTAAGTTAAATTTGTGTGATTTTAGAAAGTCCAGTCCGAGAATGAAAGAGTCCGTAATATTGGCGACATATACCACATGCTGGTATCTGGCATTTCCAAATGTGATTTCTACTCTTGCTTTTCCGCCCACTTCCATCTTTTTGCCTGTCACAGTCTGGAGGGTTAGCGAGGGCGGAGTCCAGATAATCTTCAAATTTAATTTCTTAGCCAGATCTGTCCTTATGATGGTTACATTAGCTCCAGTATTAATGACCATGTGGCATGGGGAACGATTTACGTATCCGAGTACAAAAAGTCCATTACTGTCGCCATTCACTGATAAAATTTGTAATACTTTTAGGTGGGGCTTTTGAATATCTGGCAACCTCCGCCCCGCGAGATGGCCACCTCCTAGTTTCCCTCCTTTCCGTTCTGAGATTTCTGTTCCTGGTCATGGGACTTTCGACCACAGTATTTTTGTGCGTGTCCCTCAGTTCCACACTTCCAGCATTTTACTGTCTTTGGGCTGTCTGTCGTTCTACCGCATCTTAATTTTAGTTCTAGAAGATCTTCAATTTTCTTCATCCTGTTCTCCAAGCTCTCTCTGTCTGTATCAGAACGCTCTTGTACTGTTACTGCTCTAACAGCATGCCGATCCTTCCTTACGGCGCGTTGGCCTGCCTCTAGCTTCATTGCGAACACAAGAGCAGACTCCTCCAACATGAGTGCCTTTTGGGTGTCTGAATCCCGGACGGCTTCAGTAAAATGACGCACGGCCATTTCTTTGCGGACATCATCAAGGTGGCCATATGGGCTAGATGACACATCCTATCTATATCCGAAGCCAACTCTTGAAGGGTCTCGCCAGATCTTTGCATCCTTGACTTTAGTTTTATTCTGCTCAAGGAGGTTCAACTAATGGAGAAGCCCATGTTCCCGGTTTTTGAAGCCAAAAACCACGCCCCCTAATCCCCCAAAGCATTGGATATCGTCATTGGAAAACATGTAAATTTATATATTTGAAATTGTACAATAAAAATCAAGTTGATGCGTGTAAACAGCCTTCCATAACCGTAAAATGGATAAACAAATTGGTTAGTAATTCTTAAATTATTTTTGTTAACAATTTCCGGAACTCGTTTTTCAATGCATCTCTATGCGTTCTTCAATCTTTTGGGGGGATAAGGGGGCATGGCACAGGCTTCACTTTCCTAGCACTGCGTAGTGCAACATTGGCAACTGCATTAGTTAAACCTCCTTGATTCTACTACACTCTTTCTGGCACTTCTCTCCAAATTTCAGCTCCAAGGCACTTGCAAGGGTGTCAAAATCTCCTATTTCATTGCTCCGATGGTTTGTAGTACATTTATTGCGTCTCCGCTAAGAGAAGCGGCCAGTTGGTTCGCTTTCTCTGAATCGTCCCAGCCATTTGCTTTGGCGACAATTGAAAATTGGGTCTTGTATGCTTCCCAGGGATTCTTTCCGTCATAAGGCGTTAATTTCACTGCTGGGCGGCGTGGCGACTGTCTGATGTTTTCCGGCAATTTTCCCAGTTTGGCGAGAGAGTCCAGTTTATCTTTGGACATAATTCCCAATTATGTTAGCTTAAAACACACAAATGTTCAAGATGCATGATATTATTTCGAGAAATGCAAAGTTTTTCTTTTATTCCTGAATTATTCTTTTTTAATAAAAACCTGCTGTTTGGTATATTACATTTTTCATGCCTGCTAATTCTTTTTAATAATATAAAAACGTTTTTCACACATGGGAAAAACTGATTATTAAAAATATAAATTCAAAACAACCTTTAAATATGTAAAAATTGAGTTCTAAGTAAATAGCTTGAAAGGTAAAAAAGAAAAGAAAAGGAAGATCTACGAAAATGGACAATGGAGTGCATTTATTTAAATATTCGCACCTCACACACACACGGATTCCCAAACATTTACCAATCGTTACCATGTCCATAGTCTTATTAAAAAAAAGAAAAAAATGTTGGACACGAATGTTAAAAAAAGCATAGTTGTTGAAAAAAAAACCCATTTATATTTTTTTCTAATGTTGTTTCTTTTTTTTGTCTTATTTCCTGCCAGCATGAATAATTATAAATTTTAGGAAATTTATTTCGCAAACGTGTGAATAGTTCGTAATCTATAATCTATATAATTTACGTTGCATTTGATGATGAATGCTGTGAACTTATTTTAACGCACGCTGTCTTACAAGTTCATGAACAAAAGGTCTGAACTCTGAACTCTTCGCTTCTGAGAACGGGAACGCGAGGCAGTGTGACCTCCCCCCCCCCCCGGAAGGAACATAGAACTAGGATAGGGACGTAGAAGAGAAATGAGTATGGAGATTCCGACCGCAACACGTACGGGAGGACGGGCGGAAGGAGGGACAGATTTCCTACTGGTGGGCGTTTTCCGTTTTCCAGATCTCCCTTCAGACAGCTGTCACGGTGTATCGATCATTTATCACTAAAGGACTAGAAAAGCGCTCTTCGCCGCAAAAAGTGCATGGGATTAGAGGGACGAAGAAAGAAATATACATGTATTTTAGACATTTGCGGTTTTATACTTTTTGGATCAAATTAATAGTAGTAGCATGATTATTATTATTTTTTTCTATAGTGATACACTGTGACACATTTCAGATCTTGAGATAAGACTCAATTTCTTTCATAGATAGATCTTTGAGGAAAGGTAAAAATTTGGCTGTTTTTTTTTTTTTTTTTTTTTTTTTTTAAATGGAGCATTTCCCTATGCGCGGGAAAAATCAAATTTAAAATGCATGTATACTTATAGTTAAATATACTTAAAATTGCAAATGAAGTGAAATATATATTTTACAGAATGAAGGATTTCTTTTAAAAATAAGCACATATCTAGTATTTTTTTTTTTTTTTTGTTTCAAATTGTAATTTAAAAGATCATGATTACATATGTATAATAATACATACGATTGTAAACATTTTAAACGTTTTTCTCGTCCAGGTTTAATATGAATCCATTTATATTAACTCCAGTTACAACTTGGAAAGTTTCATTAAAATAAGACACATACAGAGAAATTTGGTTGTTATAGACAGTTTATGAAAAATTATTTTTGAGTAAGCACGGTTTAAAGTTACCTTACTGTTTTTAGCATAAGTTTCAGTAACCTAAGTTTAATTTGTACTTTTTATCTTTTTTTAAAATAAGAACTCATTTATTTATAACTTAGTTTGTCAGGATTGTATTTGCAAGGCGCGCTAACTTGAGCAGATTAATATATCTTACAAATCTGCCTTTTTTTAACACAAGCCATAATTTTTAAAATTTTAATTTTGAAATATTCCACTTTCTTGTTTACGACGCTTTTTAATTTTAAAATTTTCATTAAATAAATTGCACATACTATATGATTGTAAAACTTATTTTATTTCATTACTAGCTGAAGTACCCGTCCTTGACGGCAAATTTCCAAAATTTCCAAATGCAAATTTCCAAAAAGTAAGAACTTTCGTCAGCATTGTAGGAGTACACAGAATGGATGTAGTATGTTGCCAAAGTAAAGAAAGCGAAATTATAATTTTTATGTATGTACATTCATAATCACTTTTAAATATTTTACTGTAAAAAATAATGTACAATTGTTTTTAAATGCAGGATCATTTTGCCCGTGGGTGCGCGTAAATTGATCTTTACATTCCTTTCCAAAATTCTGCCCCCCCCCCCTTATTCGGTTGGAGTTTAAAATATTATTAAGGAGACTATTTCAATACGTGCACCCGCTCTATGTTGAGCATTACACGATTGATAGCCCTCCTAAAAGGACCCCAATAGCCCGCCGCATTGACAGCAAACCCTCTCGAGGAGTCTGAAAGAGGCCCTCATCAGGTTGCGCGGGGCTTGCCTAGCGGGTGGTAAACGGTAACCCTTGCCCGTCTCCCCACATTAGAGGAGGCAGTGCTGGCACCCAGACCAGCGGGGCAGGACTAGCCCGGCCCACTGTCCACCCGTCATCACTACAACGACCGTCGCACCAATAGGAGAACTCAGGACACCAGAGAGCACGATACTCGTGCAGCATAGACACCAAAGGTTTCCTCTGTCCATTGACAGGACGGAGGTCACAACCACGGTCGGAGGGGCCCGCCCTCCGTTCAACGTGGTTCACCTGTTAGTTCTTTGCTCCATGCTCGTGCATGGCCTGCAAGAACCCTTTTGCGGGGTGGAATACCGCGAGAACCGCGGTTTTCCTGAAATACATGCACCACCAGTATTTCGAACTTTATGCACCACCAAAGGACTCAATAGTCCCTTCTTGAAATACATGCACCACCAGTATTTCTTTATAAGCACCTAGTACTTGATGCCGGCCTTTTGGCCGGGCATCTTCGGGAGATACATGCACCACCAGTATTCCCTAACAAATTCGAGAAGCAAACACATGCACCACCAGCATTTACTTTGTTAGATACATGCACCGCCAAGTATCTATCCCCCACCAGCTATCTCTGGTTTGGGGAAGCGCTCACTCTTTTCTCTAAGTTGCCCGTTAACTTAGTGAGTCTCCTAGCGCATCGAGGAAGCGGGACAGGGCCTCGCGCCCTTTTTCGCTCCGCACGTAGTTATTGAATGTCGAGGCATCCAATTTCGGGCAGAACCGATTTCTCAGTTCCTGTAGCCCAGGGCACTGGGCTACGATGTGCAGACTGTCGGCTGGACTTGTCAGGGGGCAGAAGTTGCAATTCCTTGTCTCCTTAACGGAGAACCGTCGAAAATAGGCCGGGAAGGGACCATGGTCCGTCACGACCCAGTTCACCTTCCTACTTTTCCAAGTTCTCTTTTCGCTCACCATTGGAAAGATCGTACGTGTAAAACGTCCGACTTCTGCTTCTTCCCACCTTTTCTGCCACAGTTTCCTGGCTTCAGTCCTCATGGAGTACTTCACGCTCCTTATCGAACTCTTCACTCTCTCGTCTACTGCTGGTTTCTGTGTTCCACTCTTCGCCAGAGCATCGGCTTCCTCGTTTCCCCAGGTTCCGACATGTGCCTTCACCCAGTGGAAGCGGATCCGCCTGTCTCCGATCTCGGAGTGGATAGCTGCGACCATTGCATTTCTGCAATTCAGCCTTGAGAGAGCTTGGAGCGAGGACTGGCTGTCCGTATAGACGTCCAGGGTTTCTGTGCTACGACAGAGTGGGTCCTGCAGACCTTTCAGGATCGCGACGAGTTCGGCCTGGAATACACTTCCGTTGTCCGACAACCTGTAGTGGCCGTCCGAGATTCTCTTCTGACCACTGTACAGGACGTATCCTGATCCCACTTTGCCATTGAGCCTGGACCCATCCGTGAAGAGCTCTAGTCCCTTCCTCCGTGGGCCCAGGGTATCCCAGCTGATGAACGGGCTCCTACTCGGGTGTGTCCCCCATCGCGGAAGTTCGCCCTCTACTTCGGAGGGTTCTATTCTCGTATCTCCGAACTGGATCGATTGACCCTGCTTTCGGAGTCTCGAGATGAGCGCTTCTTTCTCCACTTGTAGGTCTAGTGGTAGGAGGCCGGCAAGGACACAGAGCGCGGCACTGCTTGTTGTGCGGTAACACTTTGTTATCGCCAGCAGTATAATCCTCTGCACCTGCATTAGGTGCGTCCGCATTCGCTCTGTTCCTCCATCCCACCAGGCTCCGCAGGCATAAAGAGCTACACGCTCCATTCCACGTTTATAGAGGTTCTTCAGCACAGTCCCGCTAAGTCCGTTGCCGGGCCTTGTTAGGCTGTGGAGTCTCACTACGTATCTCGCCAGCAGTTGCTTGAGATGTGCGACGTGTGCCATGGAATTCATCTTCTGATTAAGCACCACTCCCAGCACCTTCAGCTCTGACTGAAATTTTACTATACTACCCCCGAAACGGATTACCGGGGCAGTGCGGGGAGGCCGCACTCGCCCCATTCGACGCAGGGGTCGTACGTGAAGCCCGACCGTTTTGGCTGGGCTGAACTCCAATTTGTGGAGTTCGCTCCATTTCTGAAGGATAGCGAGGGCTTCAGTTGCCTTGCGGCTGCACTGATGCGCGTTGGGAGCATCAATTACCACAACGAAGTCGTCTGCATAAGCCTGCAGATAGACTCCAACAGGAAGCTTGAGCTTAAGAGCCGAGTTCGCTACGATGTTCCACAGCAGGGGTCCAGAGTTGGATCCCTGCGGACATCCTCTATTGTAGCTATGGACAACCTCCGTTCCTCCTGAACGGTAGACTACCTCCCTCATTGTTAGGAAACTACTCACCATCCTGTACAGATTCTTCGGGCACCCTGTCTGACCCAACAGGTATAGTATGGAAGGCCACCATACATTATTGAAGGCACTTTTAACGTCTAAGGAAATCAGACATGTGTCGTTCCCCAGAGCTGCGTTGACCTCGACTGACTTATAAATGGCAGAGATGGCTTCCTCCGCACCCGTCCCCGGCGTGAACCCGTATTGGGTCTTCGCCAGGTGACCACCTGTATGGAGGTGGTGCTGGAGGCGTTCTACCACAAGCCTGTCTAGAATTTTGCTCCATGCCGACAGGAGACAAATCGGTCGATAGCTCGATGGGTCCGAACTGTCTTTTCCTTCCTTGTTAAAAAGAACCAAACTTGCCCTTTTCCATACTGGAGGGAATGTGCCTAATTCGAGGCACTTATTAAATATTTCCAAGAATAGTTCCTTGTTGGTCTCAATGGCCAACTGAACAATTTCTAGAGGTATTCCGTCCAGTCCCGGAGCTTTGCCCTTATTAAGGGCGCTCAGAGCTGCTGTGAGTTCCTTCATGGTGAACGGTGGATCGTCGTCTCCGAGATCCGGCTTCGACGCTCTTATTTCCCTCTGTTCCGGAGTGTCGTCTTCCGGCACATCCTGCGGGAAGTGGTGTTTGAGTAGCTTACCCACGGCTTCTGCGTGCGTGTTCGCGGTACCATCCCCTGTGATGGCACCTAGGAGCAAAGGAGAATTTCGTTTCCCCTTTATCCAACCGTAGTGGGCTCCGAAGGGTTGCCTAGGGTCGACGGCATCGAGATACTGTTTCCAGTAGTCCCATTTTGCTCGTCTTACAGCTCTATTAAATTGAGCTTTTTCCTTCCTATAGGCCACCTCCAGGACCTTTCTACAGTCGGGGTCATCAGTGCAGCGTTGGAACCTCCTCCTTTTCGCTGTCACCTTCCTCCGGTGGATCGCTAGCTCGAGCGTCCACCACGAATTCGCACGTCTGGGCCGGTGGACTTCGCTGCCATTGGGCCGGCTCCTCGGAGCACAACTCGCCCACATGGCCTCTGTCACCTTTTCCACGCAGTAGTCGACTCTGTTCTCTCGAACCCAGTCAACAGAATATTCAGAGAGCTTGCGGTCAAGCAGCTGTCTTACTTTGGGAATGTAGAGCTTATTAAGCCTTATTCTCTTTGACTGCTCTAACCTTTCTTCACCTATGTGAAGGGTTGTGACAATTCTGAGATGGTCTGTACCTGACTCGAGGTCGACCAATTCCCATTTCTCTACCTGGAGTCCACCCTGTAGGCGGGCTACTGACAGGTCTATCCAACTGGAGCCTCGTACGCTCTGGAACGTCGGGTCCGATTCTGGATCATTTAGCAAGTTCAAGTCATTTGCCAGAAGGAACTCAAAGATGGTGTCACACCGGGTGTCCTCAGTGTTACATGGGTTACCCCATGCTGTATGTTTCGCATTGAAATCGCCCAGTAGGATCAGAGAAGGGTTAGCATTGACCAAAGCTTGCAGACAATCCATCTGCTCGGTAACATCCTCGTTGGGAGACAGATAGCATGTTGCTACCGTTAATGAGCCACTGTCCGTGTCCAGACCTATTGCTACGATGTCCTTGGTTAGCAGCTTTACGATAAATTGCAATCTGGGGTTGCTTACGATTATCGCTGCTCGTCCATTTGGACTATGAACCACCGGACGTGAGTTGGGCATCCCGCCCACTCTTCCCCCGTCTTTCAGGAGGTAGGGTTCTTGGACACAGACTAGATCGTATTGATCTAGGTCTCCTTGAAGGATGGCAGAAGCCGCGAGACTTCTCCCGACATTCTGTTGCGCAATGGTGAGACTACCCATAGTTAGTCTTCTTTTTAAGCATCGACACTTCATAGATCCTTGTTGGGCAATTCTCTGCTTTTGCAGAGTGGTCTACACTCACTACGTTTCTCCCGGCATTCCGCTTGTTCCGAGCCTCGCAGATATGGCATCTAGAGCAGGCTATACAGTCCTTGCTCACGTGCCCTTTAGCTCCGCGGTTCAGACAGCGTTTCCGGGCTTTACAAGTAGTGCTTAAGTGACCGTACTCTCCACAACGGAAACACTGAGTAGCCCTTAGGTTTTCCACCACCTTTACCTTACACCAGTCCATGGTTATGCGTTCCTGACTCAATGTTGCATGGAAGACTTTAGGGGGTACCTCCACTATAACGTGGCGTGTATCCCTCTTTTTGATGGAGTACCTGATGGTAATCTCATCACTTGCCAAGCCCTCCTCTTGGCCCCGAATGGCATCGACAACGGCTCAGTCGTCAAGTTCCCACGGAACATCTACCAAGCAAAGTTGGGGGTTTCTGCGGACAGGTTTCCTTACGGTAACCTTATCTTTCAGCTTATCGCTGGCCGAGATCTGCCTGATTAAGATATCTAGGTCTTCCTCGGTCTCAGTCCGTATTTTCATACCCCCATTCTTCGCCTTACGGGTCCACAGGACTTTGGCGCCCAGTTTCACTGGGTTCACCTCCCTGCATACTAAGTCCCTTACGCACACACCTTCCTTGTCTGCGTCGACGAACATCACGTGTTCGGACGCGGTGCTATTCCTAGGCGGGGTCGCTATTGTGACATGTGATGTACAACCACTGGCGCCTGTCACCTGCGCATCTGTGGAGGGTTGAGTTGGGGCGTCTAAGATTGTCCCATCCACGTCCGCCTCTGACGTTTGGATGGGGGGATCTGTGGCATTTTGACTACACCCACTAGCGCTTGCCACTTGCGCTTCTGTGGGTGGTGAGGTGATGGCAACTGAAATGGGCGGCCCCACAACGCTCGCCACCTGAGCGTACGTGGGTTTCTCAGCACGGAGAGCCGCAATCTGATCCCGCAGTTTCGCCTGTGTAAGGCTATTCCTAACGAACAGCTCATACATGTCCATGACCCGCCTCATGACGGCTTTTCGGTCAACGGACTTCAGGGGTCCCTGCAGGTCTATTGCTACAAGTAGCAATAACTCTCTGGCCCTTAGCCTCTCAATCTCCTCCTTTACATACCGCGCGGGCATGCCGGGGAGACTGTCGCAGAAGTTTTCCACTTCCGCTACGGCACTACCAAGAGACATATTCACCAATCAAAAGCAATGTGAGCGCAAATAGTGCACACTACAGTCGGTACACTAGCGTCGTATCTACCAGGTCTCAAATCCCTCTTTTAGAATCGCTCTGCTTAGCCACCACTCGGGTGCCCGACCGGAACGACGAGGACGTGAGAGCAGTCAGAAATTGGTAATGTGACGGATAGACTCTGG
Source organism: Cheiracanthium punctorium (assembly GCA_038373885.1). NCBI lineage: Eukaryota > Metazoa > Arthropoda > Arachnida > Araneae > Cheiracanthiidae > Cheiracanthium > Cheiracanthium punctorium. Next base: position 171,181 of record JAWZYV010013289.1, read on the forward strand.
GCCGTTGTCCGCCACAAAAAACAAGCAAATATCGCACTTGTACGAGCCAATCTCTATGACCTCCCGGTCAAAATATTATTAAAGAATGTTTGTCATGCAAAATATTATTACAAAAAAAGAAAACAAGCGTTTATTTAACATTCATGAGATTTAATAAAATCTCACTCAACAAAAATCAGCTAATAGCAAGCAAAATCGACGAAATTTGACAACGCATTTTAGAAAACTACAGTTTAGAATAGAGAGAGGGGGGGGGCGCATTTTAGGTTGTACACTGCTGGCCACCCAAATTGCAACACCAAGAAAAACAAGAGATATCACAACAAAATTTATTGTGTAGATAACATGTTGACCAAGTAACAAATGATTAAATTTACAGCATTCTATGAAGCGTGGTTCCTGCCAAAATCAGTACCCAGAGTAGCCGCCGTTGTTGGAGATCACAGCTGCCACACGCCTCGGCATTGATTCAAAGAGACTTTGAATGTGTTCTTGGGGTACAGCAGACCAAGCAGCTTCCACACGTTGCCAAAGTTGATCTGGTGTGACAGCTGGGGATGAACTCTGGGTCAGTCGTTGAGCAACCATGGACCACATGTTTTCTATCGGCGAAAGATCCGGAGAGCGCGCCGGCCAGGGAAGCAATTCAATCTGGTGATTGACGAAGAACCCTTGGACAATGCGTGCCACGTGTGGCCGTGCATTATCCTGCTGAAATATGGCTGTTGGCAAGCCCTGAAGGTAAGAAAGGACAACTGGCTCCAACACCTCGGAGATGTAGCGCTGGCTGGTTAAAGTACCGGCAATGCGTACTAGAGGAGTGCGAGAGAGATATCCGATACCGCCCCATACCATAATACCCGGTGCAGGACCAGTGTGACGGTGCATAATGCAGCTGTTCAGCATCCTCTCTCCACGGTGTCTCCAGACTCGAATCCGACCGTCGTGGTGTTGCATACAGAAGCGTGACTCGTCAGTAAAGAGAATTTCATTCCATTCTGTCGTCCACATCCTTCTTTCATCGCACCATTGGCGGCGGAGACGTCTGTGGTTCCGCGTCAGAGGTAGACAAAGCAACGGACGTCTTGCGGACAGACCATTCTGCTGTAAACGACGTCGAATGGTACGCGCAGACACTGGATGATGCGTTACAGACTGAATCTGCTGTGATATGGTTCGTGATGTGACTGAGCGGTCCGTCACTGCCATGCGTACAATCTGCCTGTCATCACGTGACGTGGTGCACTGAGGTCGATGCGGTCGATCACGTCTGTCCGTCGTACCCTCCTGCACCCAACGATCACATATCCGCATCACAGTTGTTTGGTTTCGTCCAATACGACGACCGATTTCCCTGAAAGATAACCCACAATCTCGGTATGCCACTATCCTTCCTCTGTCAAACTCGGATACTTGATCAAAAGATGATCGTTGTTTCCTACGAGGCATAATTTATCGTTTTTTTTGAAAAAAAAGCAAGAAAAACACAATTGCTGTACTTGAAACCGTCGAAATCTCCAAGCCTTAAACAGCGCTTTGAGGTGGCGCCACAGGCGCGCTTGATGTGCGTCTGCGCTGAAATTCTAATCATTTGCATATCTCACCTCAGCTAATGCATGTTGTAAATTTCATATTATTTGCATGCTTCCTTCAGGGTGTTGCATTTACGATGGCCAGCAGTGTAATTTAAACAATTGCACAAATTGGTGTCAATAAGCACAGAAGTAATTGAGATTTTCAATTGAATAAAAACTGAAAAGACCCACTCTTTTCACCCTTAATCCTTCTATGACTCTCACCCCTTTTTGCAAATCTATAGAAATGTATATGAGAAAACATGACGCATATTATCTGATGTGAACATGGCTTGGAATACAATTTATTGAACCATATAATATACAGAATTTGTTTTACAAATTGTTATATTTAAAAAAAAAATGTTATCTGTCAGAAATCACGTAAAAATAATTAGAAACAAGTATTTACGCCTTTTTTTTCTCGTATCTGTACGTGTTTATTATATTATTTTCACATTTTTACAACAAAATTACACACAGAATTGCATACATACATTTCATAATTTATAAAGGACACAATTACATTCATAAATTAAAAGCATCCATAATGTTAAATTCAGTTTTTTATTTCTTCCCGAGAAGTGCCTTTTTACAGTATCATTGGAGAATGTGAAACGGAAATGTGCTGGGATGTAACCAGTGTAACGAATGAAGAGTAATTGCAGATACCAATTTTCTCTTATCTGGTTAACCGCAACCATATTAAACTGATAGTGTATCAAACTATCGGTTATACTTCATTCAAATTTGGTACCAGTATTATTTCAGTATTTAGTCTGTTTTATGATGTATACAAAATAAAAGTAATCGAACTATTGCAACATATTAATGATATGAAAGAAAATACAACTGCTTAGTATTTAATGACCATGTAAGAATTTCAAATGGGAGTATCATATATACTTATATCTATGAATTTTGGAGGGGCAAACTGATTTCGAAATTCAGCGATCATTTTAATAATATATCAGCGCACACAAAATGTTATCTATATCCTAATAATTATTGTTCAGGCTTCTCAAGTGGTCGATAAATCCTAAAAGGGATAGTTACACTGATACCTGACTCACTGATTCATTGACTCTCTAACAACTCCGGGCAACCACTCCAAAATTAAACTTTTACCACCTTGGCTCCAAAAAGATTAAGAAGTTCTAAAGAAAAAAAGATCTACAACATAATACATCTACACAGTTTACTTGAAAATTTTCACGCAAATTAAAATAAAGAAAATAATATGCGCTACTCTAAAAATCTGAAAATACTTTGTTTCTTTTACATCAACAATAAATTTGCATTTGAAATTTATGCTCGCAAATTACGAGGAGTCAAAATTTCTGAATCAGGAAAGAAAGGGGGAAAAAAGGGGTTTTTATGACCATTTCTTTGGGAGTATTATCTCACTTTTAATCCCACAATTTAAAATAAATTCTAATTCCAATTCTAAACACCCAATGAAAAGCCAGAAAATAAAAAAAAAATAGAAAGAAAAAGAAAAAAATGAAGCACATAAACATATTCAAAGAAAAGCTAACTTACAAAAGTTACTCAGAAAAGCCATTCTGTCAACAGGAATATATGAGTATATATGATAACTGTTTTGATGCAGTAGATATTAACGTTATGTCTATGTACACTTTCTCAAAGAAGTATTCGACTAAAAGTCAAATCTTCCTTTTTAAAAATCCTTTATCAGAAAATGGTTTTGCTTAAATTATTATATTCATATTTCTGTCGAATTGGGTATTTTTTTAAAAACTGATTCAACATTCGCAAGCACAAAATAGGAAATTTCGTTTACACTTGAATACTTTTTTGGTAGGGTGTACTTTTGAAATGAACTGATGTGGAAATCCAAAAATGAAAATGAATAGGCTCCAAACTGAAGTTGGTATTTTTCAGCAGATTGATAATAATCACTTTTTTAAAAAATTTTGATTAACAAATGGATACATTTAGAGATTAGTCGTTAAGAAAAAATATTATTAAGTAAAATTAACTATTGATTTTTGAATAAAATAATTTTAGTTAGTCCTCAGTCGTCGATGGCCCACGACAATATGTTGGATTATGTCTACAGCAGTATGTGTATGTAAACCCTTGCTTGAACTTGAAGGTCTCCTTTTTAACAACTCGAAAACATATTGTACGGCAATCACATTGTGTTGAAGTGCAACTGTTTATGTCGGCATCCTATGCTGGCATTCAGCATCGCAGGGCGCAACGATACACTAGTGTACTGGTAATTCTTAATATACTACTTTAATGATTTTTATACACAATAGGTTTTTATAAGCTCGTCTTTGCACGTTCGTGTGTGCCTGCAGCATATTACCCTTTACTTAGGCTGTCATATGACTAATGATCTCTTTCAAGTACTTGTTAAACATCTTTGCCGCTTCGTGTGTTAGTTGTTTGACAAACGACTACGACTCTTTTGTACATAGCACGTTTACACCATAGATCTTCTGTTCTATGGTTTGCACTAAAATGGTACTTTTTTTTATGGATACATGGGATGCACTTAATAGAGTATAGTGGATTTTTCTGTTTGGCTTGTCTACTTAAAAGTAATTGAAAGAATATTCACAAAAGCAGCGTAGAGTTGAAAGGAGTAACTTATCTGATTCTTTCGATTTATTCTGATCGTTCGGCGTTCTTGAAATAAATATTTTTCAGGCATTGCTATGTTACAAAACAGCTTTAAGCACATGCACATGAAGACTTTTCTTTCAAATCTACGACTTCACTGTTTTACAGTTTTTAATTTCTAGCTATTTCACTCGCGGAACTTAAATCTCTGAAGAATGTCGTTGGCAGGTATGATTCTCACCGTACAAGAAATTGCTAACAAAGTGTGTTCTACATAAATTTATTAGTAAAAACAAAAGTTTTGAAGAAAAAATATCATTTTAATTTTATAATTCTGTAATCGGCTATAAATTACGTCGATAATGAATCAGTTTATAGAAACTACGACATAAATTTTTCAATGATTAATATTTTAAAGACCTGTCATCTGATAAAAGACCTTGCATCACAATTTTTCATAGGACCACTCAAAATGTAGCAAAGAAATGTAATAAGAATGTCCTAGGAAAAGGGAGCAGAAACGTTTTTCCATCTACATGGTAGATTTTGGATTGTGTGTGATTAGGGCGAACCTGCGCGAAGGGTATCTGCCTAAGATGGAGGATGCCTTGGTAGGAGGACTTTCTAAGGCGTTCTAACGCGTATTCACATTACATTTGGAGAAAACCTACCTAAACTCCAGACCGTTTGATTGACGACCGCGCGATGGGACCCGAACCCAGGACCTTCACACTTCGGTCGTCTACCATTTCAGTGATATAACCACTGTGCCATGGTGAGGCTCGTATATGGTACTGTGGGAAATTCATAATTTATTTTTTTTAATTATGTATATTTTTTAATGCCATCAATTTTTCAAATTTTGGTACAGAAAAAATAAATGTCCGTTTCTATTTCTGTGATTTTATCACTGCCCTACTGGCAATCCTAAGAAAAATTACCTTTTAAGTTTAAAAATTTGTAAATTTTGATATCAATTTAAAATACGAGAGAGAGAGACTAATTTTATGAAAAATAATAGTAATAATAATAATTGTTATGTTTCATAGCGATAGCATTAACATCTTCACTCATGTAATAATCGCATTTTTTTGCCAGTTTTTCATGGTGAAAGTCTAGGTGCGACTATTATGAGGGGAAAATCTAGTACATAATATTGGAACTCTAGAGCTATTTTTTCTGCTTCAAAATGGGGGTGCGACAATTATGTGAGGGCGACTACGGTATAGCCATACATTTTTTAGCTAAACAGCACAGTGTCGTCAGGCCATTATTCCGAGCAAACTTAACGTTGGTGCTTGTCAAAAGTAGCGATTTTTGTTGATCGTGCCGAAACTAATACAGCTGATTTTCAGTCGGAACATATAAAAGGAAATAACTTTCTTAGTGGAGCAAAGTGAAGATCTCACTATAAATATAATGAGCAGATGTTCTTTATTTTCGAGGACGCCTTGAATACTGAAAGCAAATATTTAAATACCAAGAACACTATGAATAGTAATTGTTCCTTCAATGAAAACAAAACTGTTTCGTCTATAAAAAAAACTTTAAAATAGAATACTGTATTGCACTAGTTTCTGCTTTTATTTGACTTTTAAAAATTAACTAGCTGCCTCAAAATAGAAATTTTGGTCACGTTACTATAAATAAATACTATGATATAAACATTAGGGTGATAAATACAAAAATATTCTGCAGCATTTTATTTGAAAAATATGTAGTGAAATTTACGATCGAAAATTAAAAAATATGATTGAAATATTTATTATCCTACATAAATATTATCATCGAGCTACGCCATTTCACTTTGCATCTTACCTAAATAATCTTTTTTTTTTTCTTTTTTTCTTTTCCTCCTTCTCAGCTGGCTCTGCGAACTCAAACGCACGTAATCGCCATCAATCATACCAGCAAGGTTGAAAGCCTTGAAAGCTATTTGCTGAACAAGCTGTCACTCAAACTACGCAAAGAGGCTTTACCGCCAATTAACCCAGTCCTCAACTCGAGGGTGGGGATTACGAATCACATGACCTGGTGGTCGAAGCAAAGCATGGCGATTTCCTATCTAGTCCTTAAAAGATCTATGGGAAGGAAGAGGGGTGAATTTGCCAATCGCCTTATTCGGGACCACGTGCCGACTCATCGCCACTCCTACCAGCTCCCGATCATTTTGATAACAGCGAAAAGCATAGGGGTGTCTAGTCTACGAGTATATTCTAATGTCTTTCAAACGGATATAGGGAAAATATTCTTCCTCCCGTTCCTCGCTTGTTGCCGTGCTTTCAATTGAAATAGAAAATTTGTCATGCAGGGGCTTTCATAAGCTATTTATTTATTTTATTACTAGATAGGCCACTTTTCAGCGTTTTGTAAATTCAATTTACATTGTATCTCTTCTAAATAGAATAATCGATATAATATATAATAAAAAATTCGGATAAAACATTCATTATAGTTGACTTTCAAATGTTTTTGCAGGATATAATAATCTTAAACTTTTACAGACCGCATTCAGATCCAGGCATATTTTAACAGTTAGTATAACCATGGCTAACTGGGATCTTCCCTTCCCCGGCTATCCAGACGAAACCGAGAACAATCGGAAACCCTGTGTACGCGGTAGTTGGCATTCCTTCCGCCGTGGCGTAGTTATATGGCCTGAACAGAGCGATTTAAAGGGCCAGTCCATATTATTAAAAGGGCATTAAAACTGTCAAATATGCTTGATTAAATTTTTTTTTATTTTTTTGTTTAAACAGAATGTATCTTTTTCTATAAATATTTTGAAACGTTTCTTCATCCATTCACATATTGAAAAAAAATTTAAGAAATTGTTAGTTGGTTAATGCTTGTAGGAGCTTCTTCGACATGTAATAAATTAATAATAAATAAATATATTAATTTATGTTTTATTTGAATCTTCAAAAGACTGTAATACTTTTTAAAGACTTGTTTTTCGTAACTCCTACATATTTTAATATATTAATACAGCATTCTCCCTATACGTAAATACACTCAAAATTCTGGGGTTAAACGATAAAATAAATAAAAACTCTGTGAAAAAAAAACACATAAAATGTACTTATAATAGTTACGATCATTTCGACCAAAAAATTCTTTCGGTCTTCTTCATCAGACAAAGTCCGAGACGCAGGGGCGTAGACAGAGGGGGGGGGCTGCTGCCCCCCGAAATGGGACCCTTTACTTAGCTTACAATTTGATATTTAGCTTACAATGAACTTTAGCTTTTTAGCTTTAAATTTAATACCCAGCCAACCCCGAAATAAAATCCTCGCTACGCCACTGCGTGAGACGAACGTCTTTGTCTGATGAATACCGAAAGAATTTTTTGGTCGAAACGATCGTAACGTATTATAAGTTACATTTTAGTGTTTTTTTTCACAAAGTTTTTATTTATTTTATTCTGCTTATACTTCCGTGTATACGTATGTTCGTGTCAGTGGCGTAGCCAAGGGGACATAGGGGGTCACCAACCTCCCTCCGATGAGGAATTTTTTGCCATACAAATGCATATTCTTAGCTCCCTTATCACGTACACTTATACACATATGTGAGTTGCAGTAGTCGTACCCCCCCCCCTCCATGAAAAAATTCTGGCTATGCCACTGGTTCGTATTAATAGGTTTTAGTTTATTTATTGGGGTTGGGACGCCCGACCAGGGCACAAAATTTCTAGAGGCGGTATAATGCCTATGGTTAACTTATTTTAAAAAGATTAAAATGTCATGGAGTTTTGGGCGGTTTTCTCCAGATGAAACATGAATATGCGTTAGAACCCCCTTAAAAAGTCCTCCGACCAAGCCCTCCACCCTTCTGCTTAGGTGTATTATTAAAAAAAAGAGGAAAATTCTCTATGCAAATTATTAAGGAGTTAAGTTAAATTGTTTAAAATTACTCTAACAGATTAAAATAATAATAAATAAAAATACGAAATTTTTCTGGAGGATGGGCTCAGTTATCTAAACAAATTATACTGCAATAAATAAATAAGTAAGTAAATAAGACACTGAACATGGTAGATGGTGGAAGCGTTACGGTCCCACGTTCGGGCCTACCGCGCGGCTGTCGATCTAACGGTCTGTAGATTTGTTCGGTTTCCCATAGATAGAATTTGAATACTCGTTATTCATAAGGGATGTTCACAGTGGCGTAGCGTAGGTTGGGCGGTTGGGGCGCTAGTCCCGTGCAGAAAATTTTTGCGGGCGGCAAAACACCTACCGTTGACTTATTTATTTTAAAAAGATTAAAATGACATTTTTTAATATTTATACACACACACACACACACACACACACACATATATATATATATATATAAGTAAGTAAATAAGACACTAAACATGGTACACTGCAAAAAATAATCGTAAAAATACAGAACTATTCTGTCATTTTTCAACAGAAAAAAAATGTTAACAGAATTTAACTATGCTTTCCACGTAAATTTGCTATATTTTATGTTATAAAACAGATATTTCAGAATTTCGTTGTTTAACGACATTTATCTGTAGCTGTGGCAGCGAACCAACCAACCAAAACCAAACATCCATTTACGTACGAAGTGAACCTTGCTTTAACCAGCGTAAAGAATTGTCGGTTATTTTTAAAGGTAATTTTTTTAAATTATTACTTATATTTTCTGAAATCTTTTTGCTGAGAAATGTTGCTTTTCCAAAAAACTCATGCTTTAAAACATAACGACCAACGACATTCTATCCGTATATAGTAGTGTATTTTAAAGCCGTTAAGCCTAATGTTTACAAACTATTTCTCGTATAAAACAATTAGTAAAGCCTGAATAAATTTAATTTTCTCGGTTCCTAATCATCACTCTCATTTTATTGAAGTATTTTACAGAAACAGTGAAATAGATATTAAACTTATGAGGTTCAAGAGGCATCGTATCGGTGTAATGAAATTATGTGTGCAGATTTACGATTGCAGCGTTAAAATACTTTGTGATTATATTCAATTCATGTTACTCTAGTTATATTTTTTTATGTATATCTGTAAAAAACAAACAGAAAAACACAAATTTTCAATTTTAAAATTAAAGTACTGATACGATTTCAGATTCATACGCCGCCGGGAAATTAGCTCATAAATTGTCAGGCAAGTTTAGTTTTTCTTTAAAAACCTGAAAAAGTAAGCTTTAAGTTTGGAATAAATAATTTTACCCACTTTATATTTTCTGTCTGTAGAATGTTTTTTGGCATTCATCACAGAATAATAATAACAATAAAAAGCTGTAACGAGTTTTGCTTTTATTATAAGTTTAGTACTTTTATTTAACACAAATTCCAAAGGGCCATATTAATCATTTGTAATTTTGTGACGAGGCAGCAATACAAACCCAATTATCATATGCATTGAACCCTGCAATTAGTGTACTGATATTAAGAGATGTATTACCTATGTAATTAAAGTTGAAATTTTGAAGAAAAAAAAAAACATTTAAGTTTTCCAGTTGGTTTTTTTTTTTTTTTTTTTTTAATCCACCTGGGATTTTTCGGGTTGAACAAAATCCTAATAATCCTGTCAGTCGATAAAGTGTTTTTTTAAAAACTCATTTCACCCTTGAAGCTGTCACCATAGTTTTGGGCTTTTTCTATGCAGAATTTAATACGGAACTGTATTTGATTTAATAAATGAACATTATTTATGCTAGGAGCATTGCTGCCAACATGTAACGTTTAATGTAAGAAATTGATTACATTGTAAGATATAAATTTAATCGGCATTATTGAAAAATTTTTAGCAAGAAGTGTTTTTATTCAACAAAATTCTTAAAACAAAAATTTTTAAACTTTGCTACCTCAGTCACTAATGTTCAGCTAAATTATGCTTGCAAATTTATTAAATTGAGAACAGTATGAGATAAAGATATGATTGATTTTTTTTTGCTTATACAGCAGAAACTCCATTTTCTTTCTAACTTGTCATAGATACCACCATTTATTAATAGCTTAAATGTGTAAATTTGACTAATGTTTTTTTATAAATGTATACTTTTGATACACAGAAATCTAAGTAATAATAAAAATGAATCTCTTTTTATAGGTTTAGACCGTAAACAAATCCACAAAAATGGACCAATCGGCCTGAAATTTTGCACAGATGTGTAAAATAATATAGAATAAATGATAGTCCACTTTAAAACTTTGAAAGTCCACCCGTTCCCAGAGTTTAAGAGATTTTTTTATGATTTCCACACAGAAAGCTTTCCGTAATTGTAACCCTCATAGTGAAAAACGTGTGAAATAAGCATCGCGTTTGTCATGTGTGGCAATTTTGCCGAATAAAATGTTTTAAATTCTTAAATAAGTAAAAATAAAAGAATAATAATGATATTTTTTGTTAGTTTATTTTTGTATGGTTATTTTTTAAATTATAATATGCCTGCATGCTTTTAATTATAATGTGCATGGGAAATCGGAGCAGGAATGAAATGTTTTGTATGCAAAATAATAAGGATTGAAGATTTCTGAGGCTAATATGTAAAACTTTTTGGGGATAATACCGTAAGCAGGTGCCCATCGCCAAGGAAGATGCGTCGCCAAAGCTTACTATATGTAACTAAACAATCCTGGCAGCGTTGCCAATCGAGATTAGCTATTCGGCAACCCTTCCGGCAGAGTTATGTTGTTTTATGATGTCATGAGAAACCATGCTGTTTGAAGGAATTATGTGATTGGTTGAACAAATTTCAAGGAGTTTAACTGGCAAAATAACTGAACTTGAATTCGCCGGGAATGGAAGTCGTGTCGTCTGCTGAAGTTCTGTATTTTATAATGGTTATTTTTGAAAAGTGGAATGTTTGCTTGGTTTTATAATAAATGTAGATAATTTGTGTAGAGCTGTAATGAAATCGGTTTCTTTATACGCTGAGTTGTTTCTTATTTCTTTATCAAGTGAATTTCGACAAAAATTTGAAAATGTTTGTTGCAAGTTGTGAAGAATATGTATATAGCGTGTGTTGAAGTATAGTTGTTATATGCTTATTTGAATGCTTGTGATGGCTTTATTTTGTGATGAACTCGCGTTGTTCATGAATAAAATTTAAGGTATGTGGTGCTTTTATTTATTTAAATGTTTATTCCTTGCTTTACGGTTCAGCGGTGTATAGTTGAGAATATTTATGGTCTTATGTTTTCATAACTATGTAAGGTTTTTAGTATGTTGTTATTTTTTTGTGAATTGGGATGAAAAAAAAATTTTAAAGGTTTTAAGAGGGATGGTTAATTTTATTTGTTATATGGGTTTGCTCAAAAATTCCCATGAATTCCCGTACTTACAGAATTCCCGTACAATTTTTAGGTTTAATATGAATAAATATGTAAGGATTTTTGTGATCAGATTTGATTCTATTCTGATTAATAGTGTAAATGTTGTGCGTTTTGAAGGTATTAAATTGCAAAAATCACGTGGGGGAGGAAGTAGTCGGTTTATTATAGTGGTTTTCTGATATTTTTAAAGAGTGTTTTTAACATTTTATGAAAATATTTGCAGTATATTTTTTTGAAATCATGTGCACCATTCAGGTTAAATATGATTGAATATATGTATTTTTGAGTTGTTTGTGGGGAGTTGTATGTATGTGTGTGTAGGGGGCGGGGGAAGGCAGTCGGTTTATTTGAATGTTTTTCTATTAATTTAAATCTGTTATTTTAATGTTTTAAGGGGGTTTATTTTTTTCCTTATGTGTCTACGTATGTTTATGTTTTGTTTGGCGCGAAAAACAAGTCACCAAGGTTAGACGTTAGCAACAAAAAAAAGTCGCCAACCCAACCGACACCCGCTTACGGTATTATTCCCAACTTTTTAGTTTGGCGAAAAATAAAATGGCTGATATGCCATTGAGAAAGTGAGTTCTAGTGGTCTGCACAGTTTTAGGCTTGGTGCAATATACCTACTGAGAGCTTAAGGGTGTATGCTGAAGAAAAAAAAACTCTGCTTTTAGTCTTGGTACACAAATTGGATAAACTAATAGCACCGTGGTCTCCAAAAAAATCCAGATGGTTCTTCATAAGCTGCTTTACACACTGCAATAAGCGAAAAAGCTGTGGGTTTTGTGAAATTTTCAGAAAAAATTCTTAAACATAGATTTGAGCTGCAAGATTTTTCAAAGAGTGTATTTTGAGAAAATTTCCATTTTTACAAGATGTACTAAATATTGAAATAAATGATAAATCTGTATCAGTTTCAAAACTTTTAGAAAAAAAGCTTAAAGAGACATTTTCAAAATGTTGAAGTGCAAGGCATAATTAGTTTATTTGTATTTATGTACCAAAATCGTGATTTTTTCCAATAACTCCGTTACGGAAATAGCATTTTTGAAAACAAGTGTATAGGTTTTCGTAGAATACAGCGTTAAATTTTAATTATCTGAGCAGAAATAATGCAGTTAAGGGATTTCAAGCGATCTATCTTTAGAATTCTCGCCAAATTGAGTAATTGATTTAAGTTGGGGGAATTCCACCAAATTTCAGAGAATTGAAATCATCGCATTTAGTACATCAGAGTTAATGATGAATAAAACACGTTATGGTTTATAATTTTGAAAAATGCTGCTACTTTTCAAATAAATTCCTGCTTTACTTTTCGGTGATCGAACCATATAAGTGACAGATATTTCTCATTTTGATTGCTGTTAAGTCTATGCTTTGAATGATTCCCTGAAAAAAATCTTGCAAAATGGTGTATGTTGGCACTTCGGCAAGCCTTAGATTTGAAATTGGATATTATTTGAGACTGGTATATATAACACTGGTTGCATGTCCCCACTTGCTAGCGGGGCTACCCCGCTAATATCATATTCATATACATTTTCATCTCACATTTGAACACTCTTAAAGAATAACAATCTATCTTATGACAAATTTAGGTATGTTAATAGGTATACTTTCTTTTACAGATGTTGATATAAATTTATTTCCATTAATCAGCTTATAAAAATCATAACTGATTTTCATACTATGAAAAAAGATTTCTCCATAACTTGCTTTGATTTTTTAGTAAAATTGGTATTTATAATTAACTGTATTGTAAGGATAAACATTTAATTCTTTAGTTGATTTTTATTGTGTTCTGTAAGATTTTTGATAATGGAATGTTGGTAGGTATGTGTAGGAGGAAGAAAAAACATAATTTTGATTGTTGTAATGCTTTAGTCACTTAATAATTTGTTTTTTCTTGTGATTAACTGGAAATTCTTGAAAAATCATCTTAAGGAATTATTTTCTTTTAAGAAACAAATATAATCCCAGAAATTGTTATAAATACCAAAATAACAGCCCCAAGTGTAAAAAAGTGATCGTTTATGATATCATTGCTTGATTTGCTCTTGTGCAATACCTTTAAATTTTTTGTCGCCTACTGTCTGCAAGTGATTTTTATACCTGCGTTTTAACATGCATAGGGGGAAGTGTCCTGTGATTTGATGGCTCAGTCAGATAAAGCTTCTTTCCAATAATGCAGCGTCAACTGTAATTGATGCAGGACGTCTCCACACCGGTGCATTTGGTAGGCCAAATACTGAACAGATATTTGGCAAAATTCTACTATATATTCTGCTGAATAATTTGAGAACGAAGAGAAAAAGGTATTTTTAGCAGATTTTTAAATCCATTTACAAATAATATTGCTTAGTTATACTTCAATATCTTAATTTCATATTATAAAATATCCTAAGTCACTAAATTTTAAGCGGAGTGAAAAATAATCTAATATGTTTAATAATGGAGGATTTTTTCTGATCCTCAATTAGAAACATAATTTTGAAAAACTGATATGTTTTGTAAAACTCAAAGCATAATGCGATTAAGCATAGTTACCAGATTAATTACATTTATCATAGCATATTTATTAAATTATTAATATTGCAAAATATAAGTATGCTGCTATTACTGTTTAACTTTGTAAAAGGTATTTTTTCATGACCAAGATTTTTTAGTTTTACATATATTATACTGTTGTGTGTTTTACCTATGAATAATATAAAATGAATTTTAATTAATCTTTATTTAGTATTTCATTGCAAATTTGAAAAGTTATATTTTATTTACAATTAAAATGACAATTAAGGAAAGTATTGATTATGTGTGCATTTTATGCTGAAAGCTTTATATTAGCTTATATGTAGAATGATCCAAAACTTCAGGGACTGTGGGTATTCCCGATGACGAAAGCAAGTACTTAAAGTTAAATTGCTTGGAATGGATTCTCCCAACCCTACCTGTCCAAGTTGATTTATCCCATGTCGTGTGGACGAACAGTGCTCACAGCTGCTACCTTCCAAAGTCAGTTGTCTTAGCTTGGTGACATAAAAATGGCTTTTCTTGAACAGTGCTGTATCATTAAATTCTGTCAGCAGTTAGGTAAAACACCAATAGAGACTTTGGAAATGCTAAGAAATGTGTATGATGAATCTACCATGACGAGATCCAAGGTTATGAATGGCATCCGCATTTTAAAGAGGCCGAGAATCCTTGGACAATGTTGGCCGACATTCGACTTCATGGAACACAGAAAATGTTTTATTGGTGTCTGAATGTGTTTGAAAAGATCGTCGCCAAACAGTGCTGTTTTTCCATTTTGTTCTGTTCATAACGATTTTGACCAGAATAAGCGGAGACTAACTTGCTTAATACTAAACAAGGGGGGGAGGGGGGCATAACTTTTTCAATCCTGTAATCCATCCTATCCTTTAAAAGCATTCATTAACAAAATCAGTTTACTTTTGAAAGTGAACTAAAAGTTGAAATTTCGTCTTGACTTTAGACGATTTCATTTTCCATTCTCAACGAAATATGACAGGTTAAAAGCTACAGCTCTTAACCTGTCATATTTCGTTGACAGGTTAAGTCAACTGACAGTGTGACTTAACCTGAGTAAGTGACAAGTTTTTCCAACTGAATGGAATGTACATTATTTCCATAAATGCGATTAATTGTGCTTATTTTACTTAACTAGTTCTAGACTTATAAATGTGATCCATTATGTTTGATTTACTTAATAAACATTCAGTACTTATATAAAAAATTCCATTTTCTAGTTTTGTATTTCTCTATTTGTTTTATTGTTATCAGACATCAGAACTTTGGATATAGTGAACGAACCCCCAGAACAAGCGAGATAACAGCTCTTTGCCATAAATCTCCACTCGCCCTCCCTGCGGGGGTGACTTCAAATCAAATCAAATTAATGAACAAAATTTGCTGGTCTCCAGAGGCTCACTAAAACCAGAGACATAACCATATGGTCGGGAACTTAAAGTGTCATAGAGTATAAAAATGAAATCTTTTTTTTTATTTAGGAGTTTGCTGAGCAGGACAGTTCCAATGTCTGTGTGTTACCCATAAGTTTTTACACATTACAAGTTTTATAAAATTAATAATTAAATATAAAATGTTGCAGATTATTATATTTATTGTGTATATGTTCGTTTTATAAAAGGATGTAAAGCAAGATAATATTGATACTTGATTTTTCAATGCTGAGTTATGAAAAAGGAGTTAAAAAAAGCAGTGACAGATGTCACACACATAACGGTGGAATCGTCCAGCAAAATTTATCAAATATATTTAAAAATGTATCTGATTTTACTTTTTCTTTTTTTCAGAAATGTATCAATTTACTTGCAGAGAGAAGTCCTGTGTATCTGTATTGCCATATTATTGTTTGGAAAAGATAATTTGTAATGTATATACTACTTTTCTAAAATAAAATACTTTATGGCATATATAATTTGTTGAAAACTTTTACTAAGAAAAAATTTATTTATTTATTATTATTTTTTTTAACTTTTCGAGCATGTACCATGTTAGGAAAGTATTGTAATCATGAAAAAATTTGACTTTAGAGATCTTGATGTATTTACACGTTTTGAGCTCTTCTGAATTCACTTATACTATTTTTAGAAGACGTATCTGTGCATGTGTGTGTATGAGTGAACACGATAGCTCCTAAATGGTGCATTCGATTGAGTTCAAATTTGGTATGCATATTATAGACCATTGCCACATGAACGTTCTTGATTTTGGTGTGTATAGGACTTATAAATTTTTTACAGGGCTACAAAAATATTTACGTTATGGCCTATAGATAGAAATTCTTCAAAGTGTGCTAGTGACTGAATGATGCATTCATTGAGTGCTAATTGGTTATGTATGTTATAGGTAACGATGTCATGACCTGCATAGATTTTGGTGTGCATAGAGCTGATAATTGGTTCATGGGCAGTGATCCATCTAGGATTTTTTTCAGATGAGTAAAAATACTCCTTAACCTTTTTAGAAGAAGTATTTTCTTTTCCAAACAAGTAATTAAAACAACAAACAATTATGCTAAATTTTCAAATACATAATTAAATTGCATTTGACACATAAATAATAGCTGATTATACATCTAGGTACATAAATATCAGTTCAACAAAAACTAATACAAAAATTAGATTTTTAAAATTTAAAATCAGCAAATCATAATTATTTATCAAAATATACCTAATTTTATATGGAAAAGCAATGAGTAAAAACACGCATTCCGAAATTCTTAAGGCATATTCTGAATTTCTAAGGTGTGAAATATACACATCCAGAGGTGTTATCGCATTCAATGTTCACGGGGTTGCCAAAAAAAAAAAAAAAAAAAAAAAAAATTCTCATATATAACGGCCTACAAATGGAAATCATTTATAGTGCGCTAGTGCCTAAATAGTGCATTTTAATAAAAGTTCATAGGTCACAGTCACACAACCTGTATAGATTTTGATGTGGGTAGAGCACATGTTTTGTACAGTGCTACAAAATATTCTTGTACTTTATGGCGCAAATTCTTGAAAGTGTAATAGCATCTAAAGAGTACTCAATTAGGTATGCATATTATAGGTCACTGTTTTGCACACTGTACAGATTTTAGTATGCGGAGTGCTTGCAGTTTTTTTTTTTTTTACAGGGCTACAAAAAATTATACATTGCGGCCTATACACTCAAATTATTTGAAGTACAGTAGTGTCTGAACACTACATTTAATTGAGCTGATTAAATTTATTTGAATGCTTGATAAAGATCAAGAGTTTGGAAAGTCCGTGGAGTTATTCCAGTCTTTTTCTATGTATAAAATGGACTGCCGAAAGTCAGCTAATAATATTTTTTTCCACCCTCTCTGAAAACTATCTCAAACAAATAAAAGGTTCTATAAAGAACCTTATATTTTGTTTAAGATTCATAGAGGGGGGGGGGGAATCCAATGTACAATTTTAGTATGACAAATTGCAGGGAACCAAAATCAGTTGGTAATTTATGATTTTTTTATGACTTTATGATAGTAAAAATTACTTTTTCATATTTTAAGATTTTCTTTTGTAAAAAAAGCAGTCATAAGTTAAACCCTTATTTTAAAACTCATTAAAATTAATAAAATTCAATTTATTAATAGGAATATTGCATATTAATTCGGAAACCTTTGTGAAATAAACAGAGAGGTTACTGAATATTTTCCCCAAAATATGCTGAAACATTATATATCTATTCACCTTTAATCTAGAAACCTTTGAAAAAAAGTGGGAAAATATTTAAATATTTTTCCAAAATATGCAGAAACATTTATAGATACCTTGCCTGCCTAGTGCAGAAATGTTCCTGCAATTTAAACTACAACAGCTACCCCATATTTTAAGGCAACACTTCCGATTCTTTTTTTTTTTTTTTAATAGTGTAGCTGATAATTTTAGTTAACTAATTTTGTGACTTTTAAGTCTAAATGGTTTGGATTTTTCCGAGAATACCAGGTGTCACTACCTCTGCTAGGAGTAAAGCGTATGTGTGCTTCCAGATAATTTTTAAAGCTCTGTTGCTACACATTTGGAAAAAAAAAATGCAAAATAGCTACAATAGCATTCAAAATCAGATTATTTTTTAATGCACCATTTAATGCTCTATTTGTTTTATATTTATGCATTTTCATTTATTTTCAAGAGTTTTTCTAGAAGTGACTTTCATTTAAGGGTTCAATTTAACAACTTATGGCAACAATGCCTTCTTGTAACTGTAGTGTTTAAAATAGAATCTGAAATGAGTGTAGTTTTCATTAATACAGAAAAACTTGGATAACTCGAACATGATCAATTCAAAATTTCAACTTTGAATTATTCAAGTTTGACTATATAAATAAGAATTATTATTATTTTATTTATTTATTTATTTATTTATTTTTTGCAAGAAGATCGCTTTTGACTTTTCTAAAATATGTCAAGTCAAAAATTAACCCTAGCAGAGAAAATGCTCTCTGATGTTGGATAATTTCTCATTTGTTTTTCACTATTATGATACATATGCTTAAATTTTTATCCCGCAATTTAGTGCTAACTATTTATAAAGCAATTATTTAGTTGCCAGATTCTAACCAAAGAAGAAAAAAACAGTAAATAAATAAAATAGGTGTGAACTAAAGGAAAATAAAAGGTGACATTTTCAGCATTTGTTTTCTCCCCCCATATTTTTCTCTTGATCTGCTGCTGAGTTCAACAATGTTTCATTATACTGGAAATCAAATACTTTGTGTATTTCTAAAATGATAGGAAAAGTGTAAAATGCTCTCATTTTCTTTCCCCTTTTTATCTAAGGAGACAGGCTGCAGGTTGTCAAGCTCTGCTATAGATAATTTTTTGCTTTAGAGCTCTAATGGCATGATTATAAATGATATGTAAAAATTTTCATTACAAGTACACTCATCCTCCTATCTTTTCATGAGAAGAAAATACTTATTTCTCTTGTTGAAGTAAGTGGGGCACATGATGCGGGTGCTGTGCTAAAGGGAGTGCCAAGATCAGTTATCGCTCCTTGGGAGGGGCACCCTAGTTAAGGTTTGCCCCAGGTGTCGTAAACAGTAGTTGCGGCTCCGGTAAGTACTCATGTTCTTGAAACAGCTCTCAATTATTACTCGCACAGAATGTTTAATTCAGACCTTTAATTTTTTAATTTACTGTTGAACTGAAGAGTTATTTGTGTCTATTAAGATTATTTTAAAGTATGAGTATACTTATATCTGTAGGTACAGATTTTGAACACAAAAAACAATTATTGATAAAATGGCTAGTTTTACAGAAAGATGTTACATAGCTGCCAATCATCCCGGTTTACCCGGGAGTTTTGCGGTTTTTTAGTCATTTTCCGATTTTACGGCCGTAAACAAGTTTCTCCCATTTTTTTCGAATTTTTCTGAATAATTCCTAATTACGGACTAACATTAGAGGATGGTTGACTTTGGGCCCGTTTACATGTGCAAAAATGCGGAGTAAATCCCGGGACTTACACTGCTTTCTATCCCGCTTCCCCTACTTAGGGGGGGAAATGCGGGGTAGAAAGATTCCTGGTCGAAAGGAGGGTTAATGCAGAGTCAACCCCGCTTTCCCATGATGCATTGCGAGTTTTCCCCTGTACTCCGCTTTAACCCGGGATTTTCTATTTTCACATGTAAACGAGCCTTTACTGCGCAATTGAGGGGAAAGATAGCCGGTTTACGATTCCGCAAATACTCCAGAGGAAAAGTCGTAGATAGATAATAGTTAAGTGAATTTGGCCAGCGTCGTAACTGCGCGCACTGAATATGCATGTTTACTTATACGATTTTATTTACAGCAATCTGGCAACAGCAAAACGAAATTGTTTTGATTTCGATCTTACATGATGCTTCAGCGGTGATGATTAATTATCGGCTAAAACGAAATGCCGACCAAGAAATATTACTAAACTTTCAAAGATGGTTATGTGAAGGATTTTAAGTTCGTGCTAAAGTCGAAGCTCGGTGATAAGCATGCATTTTGCTCGGTGTGTGGGTGTGATTTCTCGATATCGCACGAAGGTAAAAGCGACATAGTTGTGCACACGAAGATAGCTAAGCACCTTAAAAGTGGAAAAGCTATTGATGCATCTCCTTCAATAAGATCTATTTTTACCACCGACAACGATTTAATTGGAATAAAGGCAGAATGTTTGTTTTACAACGTTTCTGGTTGAACAAGATTTCAAAATAAAATGTCGATATTGCATGGTAATTTAAAAAAAAATCTATTTTTTTAACTGTCTGAATTGGCAGCTATGATGTTACATTCTGGCAATATTTTTCTGCCAGTTTTTCTGTTAATTTACAGAAATAGTATTTTTAGTTATTTCCTATATTACTATTATATTTCTCCAAATGTTTAAATATTTTTGGTACTTGCATATTATCCCGGCGGTTTGCCGAGAGAAATGCCGGGCATATGAAATTATTAAATTAATGGTTTTGAATATATTGCCAATAGTTTGGCAACTCATTTGACATAGTTTGTCAGGAATGACCTCCAGGATAATGCGTCAGTACCATATTTTTATACACATATTTAAAATTTTTAATGCATTTACAAAAATATAATAGTAATAATATAATAAGTATAATACCAGACTACTTACTGGTATAATATTTATTTCATGTATTACAAATATATTGTTGTAAATTTATTAAATTTTTTTAGTATATGTATAAAAAAAATTAAACATTTGGAGAAATATAATAGTAATATATGAAATAACTAAAAATACTATTTCTGTAAATTAACAGAAAAACTGCAGCAAAATTTTGCCAGAATGTAACATCTTTCTGTCTACAGGAAGTTCCTGTATACAGAAGAATTACTGGCAGCAAAAAGTTGCCAGAAAATTTCTGTATACAGGAATTTTCTGTATACAGAAGAATTACTGGCAGCAAAAAGTTGCCAGAAAATTTCTGTATACAGAAATTTTCTGTCGACAGTAATAAATGTCATTCAACA
Organism: Cheiracanthium punctorium; assembly: GCA_038373885.1. Classification (NCBI taxonomy): domain Eukaryota; kingdom Metazoa; phylum Arthropoda; class Arachnida; order Araneae; family Cheiracanthiidae; genus Cheiracanthium; species Cheiracanthium punctorium. Next base: position 192,174 of record JAWZYV010013289.1, read on the forward strand.
GAATGATTCTGTAACCCCTACAGATAGTTTCTGTATACAGAAATCAACTGTAAAACGCCGCTTGGGAACGACTTTTATATGTATACGGAAAATTTCTGTAGGGAACAGAATTTTTTTGTCATATAACATACAGCTCCTGGCAACAGAAAATTTCTGCCTACAGAATATTTCTGGCAACTTTTTGCTGCCAGACTTTTTCTGTTGATTTACAGGAATATTTTTTGCAGTGTAGATGGTGGAAGCGTTACGGTCCCACGTTCGGGCCTACCGCGCGGCTGTCGATCTAACGGTCTGCAGTTTTGTTCGGTTTCCTAACGGTCTGCAGTTTTGTTCGGTTTCCTACAGATAGAATTTGAATACACGTTATTCATACGGGATGTTTATTTTAAAGTATGAGTATACTTATATCTCTAATTACAGATTTTGAACACAAAAAGTTCAGATTCAGTGATTAAAAAAAGAAAAATCAATTTTTATTCTTGCCAGAAATATTTGTAATTTTGTTTGTCAGTGGTTTAATATACACAAAATGTTAAGTAAATGAACTAAGCACTTTTGCATGTCGTCATAAGGCCACCAACAGTTATGCTGGTAACGTTATATTATTTATAAAATGGCTAGTTTTACAGAAAGATGTTACATTCTGGCATCATTTTTCTGCCAGTTTTTCTGTTAATTTACAGAAATAGTATTTTTAATTATTTCCTATATTACTATTATATTTCTCCAAATGTTTAAATATTTTTGGTACTTACGTATTATCCCGGCGGTTTGCAAGGAGAAATGCCGGGCATATGAAATTATTAATGGTTTTGAATATATATGATTGCCAACACTATAAAAAAAACCATGCTAAATTACAGCACAGTGTGCTGGTAATCATAACGCCAACACCTGTGCTGTAAATTTCAAGCACTTTGAATTTTCAAGCACTGTGTTGTAAATTTACAACACCGTGTTGTAAATATTTGGCACGATGGCACGGTGGCACAACAGCACATGTGCTGTAAATTTACAGCACCGTGTTGTAAAATTACAGCACATCATTTTCAAGTACCTATGTAAATTCACAACACTGTGTTGTAAAATTACAACACTTCATTTTTCAAGCATCTATGTGAATTTACAACACTGTGTTGTAAAATTAAAGCACCTCATTTTTCGAGCACTTATGTAAATTTACAACACCATGCTATAAAATTACAGCGCCTGATTTTTCAAGCACTGTTGTGTATTTTTACAGCACTTGAATTTTCAAGCACTGTAACGTGTTTTCACAGTTCTTGAACTTTCAAGTACTTTCATGGAATTGTACTGCTCTTCTGTGTAAGTTTTAGCCTGATGCAATTTTTCTGTACACATGCATTTATAATTACGTTTCGAGCAAAAATTTATACCTGTCCCTCGATTTGCACGGCACTCAATTTACACGTTTTTAAATGAAAACTTTTTTATTTTATTTTATTGTGTGTGTACATCATACACATTTACAATTACTTTTCAAACAAATTTACAGCTATCCCTCTATTTGCTCGGTACTCAATTTACGCGGTTTTCAAAAGAAAACTTTAGTTTTTTTAATATTATTTATGGGATCCTACAATTTACAATCCATTTCAATCAAATTTACAGCTATCTTCTATATTCACTTTACTCAATTTACACGGTTTCGCGTTTACACGGATTTACATGTGTTTTTTTTTTAATCCTACACATTTACAAGTAATTTTCAAACAAATTTACACATATCCCTCGATTTGCACGGTACTCAATTTACACTGTTTTTAAATGAAAACTTATTTTATAGGTTTTTTAAATTTTATTTATTGGATTCTACAATTTACAATTACATATCAAAGAAATTTACAGAACTATCCTTCAATATGCACGGTACTCAGTTTTACACGGTTTCACTTTTATATGGTTTCAAAATGATTTTTTAAATGGGTTTTTTTTTTCCTTATCCTCCAGTTTACAATTAATTTTGTGACAAATTTACTCCCATCCCTCGATTTGCACGGTACTCAGTTTACACTGTTTTTAAATGAGAACTTATTTTAGAGTTTTTTATTATTTTATTTATTGGGTCCTATACAATTTAACATTACATTTCAAACAAATTTACAGCTATCCTTTCATATGCACAGTACTCAATTTACACGGTTTCGTGTTTATACGGGTTTTGGAATGATTTTTTTTTCAGTTTTGTTAAATCCTAATATTTGCAATTAATTTTTAAACAAATTTACACTTATCCCTCGATTAGCACGGTATTCAATTTACACTGTTTTTAAATGAAAACTTATTTTAGAGGGTTTTTATTTTAAATTTTATTTATTGGATTCTACAATGTACAATTACATTTAAAACAAATTTATGGCTATTCTTCGGTATGCCCGGTACTCAATTTATACGGTTTCGTGTTTACACGGTTTTTAAATAATTTTCTTTTATCCTACACATTTACAATTAATTTTCAAACAAATTTACCCCGATTTGCGCAGTACTAAACTTACACTGTTTTTAAATGAAAACTTTTTTCTCTAACTCTGAAGTAGTTCGAAATTTTGCACGACCATTTAAAATATGTAGAAAAATCTTGCTCCTTTAAAAAGCCAAAAAGATCTGCAATAAATATTTTTGTTGTTGAAACTTTTTGAAACAGCACTAATGTCAAATTACAAAATGTGAATTTAACCAAAAGCATTGCAAGTGGCAGTGGAAAATTTCGGAATGAGATTTTCATTCTTGAAACTGAGACCATTTGCTATTAAAATAAAATATTTTCAAACTCACAGTCACCTCTATGCCTTATATGTTAATGTTATAGTGATGCATAGCTATAGGAGACTATAACTTTAAAAAAGAACTTTTGTGAGTGTGTAATAGCTTGATAATTAAATATGGCAATATTTTTAACAAAAACGTTAAATTAAAGTCTCGTGAACATAGCTTTGAAATTAATTTATTTTAATAACTAAGTAAGCAAACTTACATCCAAGCTTGAAAAGGGGGGGGAGATTAATAATTCTTGACTTGTAAAGGGACTAAGGTTCCTCTTATTCATAGGGCCAAATTATAAGTTAAGATCATGGAAACAGATTTTTTCAAAAATTTGTTTGTATGGAGTTGTTTTATACATACCTGTAAAAGGCAGGCCCGTTGTATTTCTAGAGTTAAGTTACTTCAGTGTTTTGTTTTTTTACTATGTCACTCAGCTACATTTATACATACTTTCTCTTATTAATATGTTCTTCCACAAATTCAGATATTTAAAGAATACTTGTTGAAAAGCATAATGGTAATATACAATGATTTAATGTGCTATTTATTTTTTATTTTACTTTCTTGGAACAAATGCAGGCAGTTAAGTTCTAAAGTAAAGATATAAAGATATGGCAGAACAAAATTTCATGCTGTTCTTTGAAAAAGTCTGTATAATGCTTTTAATTTATAGTTTAATAGATGAATAAAACTTATCATTTTATGAATTAGTAGTTAATTTAAAATTGCATTGAAATTATTTATCTAGAATAATTTTGGTAGTTTCAAATTAAAAGTCATATTTATTAAAATTGCCTACGATAAGATATTTTTTAATTAAATATAGATTAATATATTCAAAACAATCACAACTAAAGTAATTTAATAAAATAACAAAAGTACTCAACAAAAATCTGGTGGTGAAAAGGTAAAAGTAATTAAAAACTTTGTAAAATGACTCATAAAAGATACAAACTGAGGTCTATCATTTTGAGTAATACAAAAAAAGTCCACTCTTCTTCAGTTACAAAAAGTCAGACATCTGCACAAGTAAAAGGCTATTACTACTTTCTGACTGGGGTTGACTTTCTTGATGCTGTAGAAAAGTACACATTTTTGTACCAACCAAAGGGATTGTCCTGGATAAATACCCTTTTATGTGTATTATTTTACAAAGTTCTTAATTATTTTTGATTTAATAAAATGTTAGCTTTTAAATAAACTGAAAAAAAGCATAAAATAACAAATGAAATTTAAAACATTAGAAATTTTATTGACTTTCCATATACAGTATATAAAGCTACATAGGTTTTTATATTTCATCTCTATTTTACGCCACATACAACATAACTTATTCAGTCTTCTCTTTGATCAAACTTTCATTAATAAAGGAATATTTTTCAGATGCCTAGGATAAAACAAAAACACGTCATCAGATCAGCAAATAAATAAATCCCCAAAAATGTGCCATTCTTTTCTTTTTTGGCTACTATTTCAATATTTCAACTGATTTCATTAACCCATTTGTGCCCTGATATTTTTGCGACTTTCTTCGATTTTTGCTAATACCAGCAATAATAGATAAATTTCTGATGTATACTTCTTGAACAAGGGATGATTTCTTTTAAAATCATTATGCATAATAATTGAAATGTCAACATCCTACTAGGTCATGTTAAAATATTTTGTGAAATTGAGGTTCAAGACTCGTGAATAAAGGCTAGGGAAAATTAATAACGTTTTTGACTGATAGCGAAAATGCCGTCCCAAAAAAGGGACACTAGGCATAAATGGGTTAGCTGAAATTTATTAATATAAACACTTATCGATACTTTTGAAAATCTTTATCCAAATAAAATATTTAAAAATGTTAAACTATGAAAATTTTATCATTATTAAATACAAAATAACAATATATAACGTCATGCAAAAATCAGGTGTTATGCTGGTTTCTTTTTTAAAAGAATGCATAAAATATGTACTATGTTGAGATTCCTCAACATAAAGGCATTAAACTGCGAAAATACATCTGTAATATTTGGTGGATTTTTGATGTTCCACTGTATATACAAGGTGAGCCAATGGGATGAAATAATTTTTTTAAAACTAATAACATTCTAAAAATCATCTTTTGTAAAATTTAGTGATGAAGCAGCGTAATCTACATGAATGGAGATATTGTGTAGGTGCAGAATCGTTCATTTTTGGAAAATAATTTCCAAAAAGTCCTCTATTTTCCCACACACATTCTTGCAGACTCATTGCAAAGCTGCCTATAAAGTGCACAGTATTTTTAGCGTTATTGTGGACACAGCATGCTGAATCCTTTCTTTTAATGCTTGAAAAGTCTTTGGGAGGTTACTTTAAAATATTCTTTGTTTTAGGTACAGTCACAAATTATATTTATAACACTGAAAGCACAAGACTGCCTTTCCTTTAGTTCGCTTTTAAGGCACACACGCATTGCTCACCCAACCCAGTATTCCATAACTTATTTTCCACACTCTAGATTGACAACAGTGGTGGTCAAAGCTGCTTCCCCTTTTCTTTCTTTGCAGTGACTTTTTTAAATCATACGTCAATCATTTACCTTGTATGCATATACATACATATATAAAATTTATTTCCTTCCCTTTTTTTCTTTCTTTTTTAAACTTGATGTCACTTCTAAAACATTTAAAATGTATTTTTCTGACACAGTAATTATTTAAATCAATCAATGTGAATATTATTCTTTACTGAAGAACATTTTAAGTTTCAATTATTTCAATTAAAAATCTTTAATTATTGAAAAGGAAGTATATTAAATATAAAGTGTTTTTGTTTATAAATAATAAGCATGTTCTTAAAATTTTATTTCTGAAAGAAAAACTGTTAGTGTCTTATTATTATACAATGACATTATTATACAGAGAAACTCCCGATTATCTATTATGTTAATCACTGAGAATGCTTGCACGGCCAATAAAAGAACACAATCAATTCGAAAACCCTTTCCAAAAGAAAAACAATCAACATCAGTACAAAAACATACAATTTAGTTACATTTTCAAGATGCATAACATTAAACTAGAAAATTTTCTTTTAACATTAATTGCTTAAAGAAATCTGTAATGTTAATTTGATTTCTGTATCTTGTCCCAGCATCTATGTGTATTGAAGTATTTTGTAAACCACAATAATACCACTGTAATCAAATCCTCTTTTAAAAGATTTTAATGAAATTTAATTTGATGTAAAACAATAAATAAATTATTAAAAAATTCAACATATGAAATATACATGCATTACCATGCATTAACACTCATCAGATTCTTAAGGTTAAAAAAAAGGGGGGGTTAATAATAAATATGGTCTCTTCTTTAAATATGCAAGCCTCACAGCGAAATTTCATACCTGAATTTGAAGCAGTTGATGAGTTCCAGAGGCAATTGGTTCGGCTCCTTAAGCAATACTGCTTCCTGGCTCTCAGTGCTTCCTTTAGGAGGTTACGAACTGAAGTCGCTCATCTCTTGAATATCCCGACACATTCTAGACTACACACACCTAGAGGTCATATGTAAATTGAGCAGTAATAAAGGAGGCCGCATAAGTTGAAGTACCTATGAATGTAATTTTTATGAAATTATAAGTTTTTGTATAGTTTCAACAATTCATTGCATTATATAGAAATATTACACTCTCTCTCTCACACACACACAGTTATTTATTATTTGACATAAAAAGTAACAATATAAAATATTTTTGTATATTCACATACGAGTAATAACTTGTTATAACATGAATCATTATTTTTTAATTACAGGTTTATATTTATATACATATATTAGCACAGGGGTGCAAATAGAATCTAAATATTGGGGGGGGGGGAGGCTTGGCGACCACCAACTTCCAGCGACTGCCACCTTGTTTACATGGGGCTGAAACAGTCTCTGTCAATTTTACCCACATTTCTATTGGATCCTTTATCGTGTCAAAAATGGATTTGACTGTTCATTTGACTATTCCAACTTAAATAACTCCATTTTAGTTCTGTAGAAGCCGCCGATTGAGAATTGTGCTAATATTAAATTAAATGTAGTGTTTTTTCCATGGTTTGATTAATATCCTCTTTTAAATTAATCAGAAATTTTCAACATCTTTAAAATAAAGGTTGTAATGTTAAAATTCAATATTATAAATATATTCATATAAATCTGTACAAATAAAACAATTCAGCTTCAAGATTATTACTTAAACTGTTTTTGCATAATTTTATTTTAAAAAATTACTTACCTATATCATATTTACTTTAACTACATTAAATACATATTTTAACGAAATATAATATTTCTTTCTTAAAATTCCCTATAAACATTTAAAAAGAGAAAAATTTGTACATGGACGCACCCACGGAGGGGGGCTATGGGGGCAGAACCCCCTAAAGTTGGAGAGTTAGATGTCAAAAAACTTTAAAAATTAAAAGTTGTCATTAATGAGTTAAAATATTTTATTTTTAAAAAATCGTCTTCGAATTATTTCTAAAATATCTTTTAGGGAAAAAATTGATTTTTATAAAAATACTTACAGTTAGTGTATGAAATACATTTAAACTCGGTTAATGTCACTGAATAGATCAGATAATTTTTTATGACTCTATAACGAGTTAATTTGATAGTGGGATTGGGTTCCATGGGCAAGTGATACAGAATATTTTGACGTGATAAAAGAGTTATAACTACAATCGAGATCACTATAACCGAGTTCATCAGTATTTGTAGCCCTCCCTCCCCCCCTCTACCAAAGTAAAATCCTGGGTGCGGCATTGATTCTGTATAAATAATTCATAAATGTAATACTATTAAAGAAGGATTATTCCAAAGAATGTTTCTTAGTTCTGAAATAGTTTAATGTAATAAAATAAACACTTAATACACTGCTGGCCACCCAAATTGCAACACCAAGAAAAACAAGAGATATCACAACAAAATTTATTGTGTAGATAACATGTTGACCAAGTAACAAATGATTAAATTTACAGCATTCTATGAAGCGTGGTTCCTGCCAAAATCAGTACCCAGAGTAGCCGCCGTTGTTGGAGATCACAGCTGCCACACGCCTCGGCATTGATTCAAAGAGACTTTGAATGTGTTCTTGGGGTACAGCAGACCAAGCAGCTTCCACACGTTGCCAAAGTTGATCTGGTGTGACAGCTGGGGATGAACTCTGGGTCAGTCGTTGAGCAACCATGGACCACATGTTTTCTATCGGCGAAAGATCCGGAGAGCGCGCCGGCCAGGGAAGCAATTCAATCTGGTGATTGACGAAGAACCCTTGGACAATGCGTGCCACGTGTGGCCGTGCATTATCCTGCTGAAATATGGCTGTTGGCAAGCCCTGAAGGTAAGAAAGGACAACTGGCTCCAACACCTCGGAGATGTAGCGCTGGCTGGTTAAAGTACCGGCAATGCGTACTAGAGGAGTGCGAGAGAGATATCCGATACCGCCCCATACCATAATACCCGGTGCAGGACCAGTGTGACGGTGCATAATGCAGCTGTTCAGCATCCTCTCTCCACGGTGTCTCCAGACTCGAATCCGACCGTCGTGGTGTTGCATACAGAAGCGTGACTCGTCAGTAAAGAGAATTTCATTCCATTCTGTCGTCCACATCCTTCTTTCATCGCACCATTGGCGGCGGAGACGTCTGTGGTTCCGCGTCAGAGGTAGACAAAGCAACGGACGTCTTGCGGACAGACCATTCTGCTGTAAACGACGTCGAATGGTACGCGCAGACACTGGATGATGCGTTACAGACTGAATCTGCTGTGATATGGTTCGTGATGTGACTGAGCGGTCCGTCACTGCCATGCGTACAATCTGCCTGTCATCACGTGACGTGGTGCACTGAGGTCGATGCGGTCGATCACGTCTGTCCGTCGTACCCTCCTGCACCCAACGATCACATATCCGCATCACAGTTGTTTGGTTTCGTCCAATACGACGACCGATTTCCCTGAAAGATAACCCACAATCTCGGTATGCCACTATCCTTCCTCTGTCAAACTCGGATACTTGATCAAAAGATGATCGTTGTTTCCTACGAGGCATAATTTATCGTTTTTTTGAAAAAAAAGCAAGAAAAACACAATTGCTGTACTTGAAACCGTCGAAATCTCCAAGCCTTAAATAGCGCTTTGAGGTGGCGCCACAGGCGCGCTTGATGTGCGTCTGCGCTGAAATTCTAATCATTTGCATATCTCACCTCAGCTAATGCATGTTGTAAATTTCATATTATTTGCATGCTTCCTTCAGGGTGTTGCATTTACGATGGCCAGCAGTGTATTTTGCAATTTAAAAATAATAATTATTGAAAATAAATAATATACTTCAGTTTTGAAAAGCAATTTAAAAATGAGATAAAACAAGATAAATTTAAACTATTTTTGGAGTTGGACATAAACTATGTGATTTATTTAATATGTACATGTTTTAATAAAAAATATTTTTTTCTTAAAAGTCTCCATATAAACAACATTTTTAAAAATATTCTGTATAAATAATTCATTAATGTATTACTATGAAAGAAGAATGATTCCAAAGACTGGTTCTCAGTTCTGAATTAGTTTAATGCAATTACAATGAGCACTTAATATTTTGGAATTTAAAAATTACTTAGGGAGAACAGTACACCAATATATATAGTTTATATATAAATACGCATAGCAATTACTTCAACTTTTTTTTTTTTGCTAAATGTATAGGGGGAACTTTAATTATTGAAAATAAATAAATATACTTCAGTTTTGAAAAACAATTTAAAAATGTGATAAAAACAAGATAAATTTAAGCTCGAGTTGGACATAAACTAATGTAGAATTTAAAACAGTACTATTTTTCTGGAACTACATTTTACCAATATTGGTTTAATGGGATTAAAACTTAAGTAGTATTATAAATAAAAAAAATTAAAAATGAATTAAATCAAAAGAATGCTTTCAAAAACCTGATACTTCATACTAAAATATTAAAATAACAGTGAATACTCCTGATATTTTGACATTTAAAATCCATTTTATATAAAATATAACTTAATAGTAGTATATTGTATAGAGCAGTGTTTCTCAGCATTTTACAAATATGGACCAGCAGATTACAAATTTCAAAACCTTCGCTGACCGGCACATTAAAATTTTCAATACCTTCGAAAATTTTAATGTGGCGGTCAGAATCAATTTAAAAACGAAATAAATTTAAACTTTTTTTTGAGTTAGACAAACTTAATGCAGAATTTAAAACAATATTTTTCTGGAAATACATTTTACCAATATTGGCATTAAAATATATTAATAGAATAATGAAGCAAGTAAAAGAGACTACAGAAATTTTATAACTATATTTTTATATTTATTTACATATTCTTTAAGATGAAAAGTTTTTAATACAATAACTCTTGTCTACAAGACGTTAATGTTTCAAAATAATTATATTCGAATCGATGTTCCATTAGCTCATTGAAACGAAGAAATAATATTTATAAATATGTATATGTATACGAACTTGGTTTTATAAAATGAAGAAACAGCACTTTAAAAAGATTTTTTTAAATAAAAATAAAAGCAGTAAGTTATATTATTATTTAATTATTTAAAGCATTATTAAAGTTATATTATTATTTAATTAATACAATTTGATAGTTTACTATCATTAACGCGTAATAACCTTGCAGAAATTTTTCAGTTCAGCAGTCTTGTTTACTAAACAAATGCACACCGGAACTCGGTTTGGCACCGTTTAGAACACCGCCAATATCCAAACATCGTACAATAAACACATACTTTATACGTTATTAGAAGCTTTGGAAGACTAAATTACAACATTATACGATTATCTGGAACCTAAACTTTTTACTACATATCATAATTTCAACCAAATAAATATGATAGAATTACTTACACTGCAAAGTCCAACTTCCGTAACCGGATTCCATTGTAACACATCGGCAATTCACTATCCACACTGTTTTCTTCGTTCAATATCTCTTGGAAATTTACGCATTTGCTTTTCAAATCTGGAACGACTTCAACAATTAACGTCTGAACACAACCGCCCTCCCATAATCAATTTTATTGAAATCTTTAACAGCCGTTGAAGTATAACAAGAGTCGGTTAAACAACACGTCAGTTTACATATACCAGATTACAAAAACATGGGCATGGCAACCAAACCCTCACTCAACTCACATATTCTTGCCTGGAGTCCTAGCTTAGCTCACTGATAATGGCACGATATTCTGATTCGCTATGAATGTCATGTGACCACCAGAAGTGCCACCCTAAGTTTAAAAAACCAAGCGCGAGTGCTTGAATTTGATTTTGCTGCACGTGTTGTAAATTAGATGCAGCACATTGTGTTGTAAAATTACAGATATTTAATACAGTGAATAGTTTGGCAACTCATTTGACAGAAAAATAGTTTGTCAGGAATGACCGCCAGGATAATACGACAGTACCATATTTTTATACATATATTTAAAAATTTTAATGCATTTACAAAAATATAATAGTAATAATAAATAAGTATAATACCACATTACTTACTGGTATTATATTTATTTTATGTATTACTATTATATTTTTGTAAATTTATTAAATTTTTTAAGTATATTGTGGCGTGTTGAAGATAGGACCACAGTTTTCTCTCAGACGAGGATTTTATTTACACATTAGACACACACAGACATAACTATTTACAAATTTCTTAAATGATTCTTGATTAGATAAAGTTCGGAGTCAACCTGAGTTCGATTTGATTAGAATCTTCTGGGGAAATAGGTAGCTTTATGGGTGCTCGAAGACATTCGTATTCAATTTCCGCGAGGGAGAAACAGGACTATATCTATCGTCACTGAAACACTGGTGTATCGTAGTTCTAGAGCAACGTGCTCTTTCGGGAAACAAAACTTGAGAATCCCATCTCAGGGCAATTTTTGGCAGAGGCCTCGGTCACCGGCCGACCGATAAATTTTCACTAACGAAAAAATTTCCGAAGCAAGGTCGGAAAAAATCAAAATCACGCGGCAGAGAGCAGTCTTGGTGACCTGTCGTCTCCCTGTACCATTGCTCGACTCCTTCTCTTCGTGCAAACCTGTCCAACGAGTTCCCCTTCGCGGCTGTGAAATTTCCTCTCTGTAAGTCCACCTTGCTTAGAATCTTTTTGACGAGCCGGCGACCTAAGTGTCCTTCACTCGGTACACTCGTACCTAGGAAAGTTCCAACCGCTCTCCAAACGTGGGAAATCTCACAATATGTATAAAAAAATTTAAACATTTGGAGAAATATAATAGTAATATATGAAATAACTAAAAATACTATTTCTGTAAATTAACAGAAAAACTGCAGCAAAATGTTGCCAGAATGTAACATCTTTCTGTGTACAGGAAGTTTCTGTATACAGAAGAATTACTGGTAGCAAAAAGTTGCCAGAAAATTTCTGTATACAGGAATTTTCTGTATACAGAAGAATTACTGGACGCAAAAAGTTGCCAGAAAATATCTGTATACAGAAATTTTCTGTCGACAGTAATCAATGTTATTCAACAGAATGATTCTGTAACCTTTACAGATAGTTTCTGTATACAGAAATCAACTGTAAAACGCTGCTTCGAAACGACTTTTATATGTATACGGAAAATTTCTGTAGGGAACAGAATTTTTCTGTCATATAACATACAGCTCCTGGCAACAGAACATTTCTGCCTACAGATTATTTCTGGCAACTTTTTGCTGCCAGACATTTTCTGTTGATTTACAGGAATATTTTTTGCAGTGTGCATACCTGCGAACTCTACTGGGTTTTTCAGGAGACTACCGGATTTTAATGGTTTCTCCTGGTCTCCTGATTTTACATTTAAAAATCTCCTGGTTTTCTAATATTTTAAAGCTTTAATAATCGATACATTTATTTCTCCACCAGTTGAAAGATTACCGCTCTCTGGGTCTATTCATTCAATATGGACAAATATACCATAGTATTTTGGTCCAATGATAAAGATTTGTGCTTATATTAATAACTCATTTGTGAAGGATTCTTGAAATTTTCAGAATTCGATGACAAATCGTTTACTTGTAACATTTTTTGAGTTCAAAGTCCCAAAATTTTACTACTTTTTTTTTAGTCTAAAAAGCAGATATTTTGTAAAATTTCGAACATTTAAGAAAAAAAAAACTTCTGAACGTAAGAAACATAGAAGTTTTATTCATTTTATGTTAAAAGAATTCTATTTCTGAGCTCTTTTACAAATTTTATTTATAATATCGCGACCTTATGTGTGATTGAAGTTTCAAACATAAGCTGTTATAAAAAACAAACTTTTCACTTTAAAAACCATAACTGTGTCGTGTCATGTCAAATTATATTTTTAAAAAATACATAGAATAAATAGCGAAATTTAATGTGTGAAAAAATTTCGAAGAGTGTTTTGTGACTTAGATAAGTAATTATGACTTTAAATTTATGATACCGCATAAATCTACTGGATTTTCTTAGCTAGATGTTGGAAGGAATGCTATTGCACGACGAACAGTTAACTGTTTGCTCCCGGCGTTGCTATAGACACTACGGCAGAGATTCATCCCCCCTGCGTCCATCGTTGCTTTCCGGCATGAGTCTTAGAATGTTTCTGCTCTGGTCACAGCCTTGCCAGGGATTCAAAGACCCATGCCGGGAAGCAACGATTTACACAGGGGGGAGAAATTTCTGCCATTCTGTCTTAGGAACGACGGTGGTGAACAGGTTAAAGCCAACAAGAAACTAAAATATTGTTTTAAGTACTGCATTTAAAGCCTAATCTATGAGTGTTATTTTGTTATCCCTGTATATTCATCAACGCTACGTCCACCCATGCAGATGGACAGAATGCTCTCACAAACCTCAATAATAAATACGAATTTTGTTTTGCTTGAAATGGGTGAACGTTTCTAAAATGTACTCTAAACATTCTCTGTACATAGGCTGCAATGCATTGGAATTATTTTTTGTGCTCCTGTAAAAGAACTATAAATAGTACCTACATCCTTTTCAATAGGATACATGCTATGGTACTTTTCATTATCATATAAAAATTCGATCGATGCATATTTGCGGCAGTTAGAGCACAGGCAGACAGACAAACTGAAAGCATAAACATTTCAAGTTCTTTGGATAGCGTTAAAAAATAAAGGCTTAAAGGGGAAAAAAACTGGAATAAGGAAAGGAATTCTAGCTCGAAAAGTTAATTTTACCTGTAATTTAAGAGAAAATGGAAAATTAAGCATATTGATTTTGAAGCTCCTGAGGTGGCGAACCCCCACTATTTGCTCGACCATGCCTTCCTATTTTAACGGGCCTGTGATCTATACTTTTGCATTTTATCTCTTATAACTTACCTATTATTTTTCTAAAATCAAATTAAATTACAAAATCGGGGTTATTTCTATATGAATGATATGAAAGTAAATCATAATAAAAAGTAGTACAAATCTAATCTAATCAGTGTAGATCTTTTCTCGGAGAATGGATTTGACGGAGCTCCAACAGTTTGTATGGAAATTCTCTTTCCATTATGACAGTTATTTCGCGTCTTCTTTTAGTCATTATCAAAACAAATACATATCGCATTTTGTGCACTGCACTTTTTGTCATTTTCTTTTGTTTACAACTAGTTTCGTGTTTTTGTAGCTCCTAAGGTGGCGAACCCCCACTATTCGTGTTCTTCAATCTTCAGTCTTAAATGCACACTGCAGCAAACTTTTACTTCATTTTGTTAAATGCTAGAGATTTTTTTTATTATTTATTTTTACCACATTGATGCATTAATTATATCTTAAAAGCTAAAGATGGTTTTCTTCTAATCAAGGTATGCTAAGATTCCATAGTATGCCAAGGCTCCTTCAAGTATATATTTGACTTTGGCTGCGTTGCTGTCTAGCTAACCGAGCTAACCGGAATAGGGGACACACTATTGTCTACTGTACAAGTGAATTTCTTTTTCCCATGCATTTCAAAGAAGCAAGGAAAATACATCTATTTCCCCAGAAAAGGCCATGCTGGACCAAAGGGTTGCGACAGCCTCAGTCCAGTTGCGGCCTCCTTGCGCTATTTTTACTTCATACAGAGTGGTATTTCATAATTTATCTCAGGGCAATATATGAGACTGGAATATTCTCGTTCTCATACTTAGTATTTCTCCCATACACACGTGCACGAAGACTCTTAATTATATTACTAGGGGCATGTGAGATGACTATTTGCATAAGGAAAAATGTTGAGACAGGTGTCATGGGACGTATATGGAGTCAAGTGCAGAGAGCTGATTCTCGGACTCCCCCTTTTGTGTATCTGGCCACCCAGTGCCGAGCGATCTTTATTCATTCCCACTTCTTTCTTTTGACTGGTGGGAATAAGAAAGGAATTTCTCACTCGGTTTTGTATGCACTGGAAGTAGGACGTCAAAGGGACAAAAGTTAGGAAAAGTGCCGATTAAAAACTCTTTTGAATACTAGAATAAAGAGTTTTGGAAGTTTGGAATAGCAATTTTGCCGACTGCATTTTAAGTGGAGGGGGGTCTCTTCCCCCTCCCCATGGGATCGGCCCTGGATGACAGTGGAACAGGGCAGTCGTCTGTTCTGTTAAAATATTTCGATTTGGAGGCAAATATGCGACCTGTAAAGAATTCAAAAAGCAGATATGTCGAGAAGTAGGCTATAATTTTATTGGAGGGTAGGTGTATGGTTTTTGAATTGGCTTTAAATTTTTGTTTAAAACTGGATTTAAATTTTTATTTTAAAAATTGGCGCAAGAACATCTGATTCGGCTTGGGCATGATATCGATATCAAAACTGATGGGGGAGACTGTCGGTGACATCGTTCGATATTTCAGGGGATCACGGCCTTTAAAATTACGGAAAAATCGATATCGATATTCATAAGTGACCCCCTAATTTAAATAATTTATTGTAAATCGGCCCTTCAACATTTTCATATTGTGATTTTGCGTCGGAAATTAAACCGAAACTAGCCTTAAAACTCACTTACACCCTTTTGAAAAAGTATTCGAGTGTAAGTCCCATGTCAGTTTCATATTTAAAATTTTGTTCTCTGATAAACGAATTATGTCACACAAATTAAGTTCTAAAATTTCTTTAAAATTTATGTTTTACTCAAATACTTTTTGTGAGTAGTTGTACGGTCTGATTGTAAATGCTCTTTAAATGTCCGCCGCCCAAGGCACCCCCATCATGTAGACTTGCCATAACACAAAACGCTCATTTTAAATACTGAATAAAGCACAGAGAAATACAATATAGTAATCTGGATAAAATCAGTGTTAGTCAAATGAGAGACCGTAAAAATATTAATCAAGTAATGAACTATAAAAAAACTAATGATTTAATTAATTTATTGTTTTAGGAATAATTTCATTGAACTAACTATGATTTTTAGGTTAAACTTCAGAAGTGGGGGTCCTCAAACTTTTTCCGTAAGAAAATATTTGAGGAGGGCCCAAGTACTACATCGTTGCTTTCTAGCATCATCCCGAAAACGTACATTGACTTGACATTGGCGCGAAGTTGCATTCTGCCAATTCGCGCAGAATGCCACTTCGCGATTGGTCCGCACTGGTATTTTACGGAGAGTGGCATAACGGTAGGGACACCACCCGCGGGAGATATATAATAAAGCCTGTGCGCAGGAACTAGAGGGCTGTGTGACGTAGTCATATCTAGGCCTTCTTCACCCTTCCTCTAAAGAAGGAGAGCATTTTTGAAAGTCGTTCCACCGATATGTTTCACCACGTCCTTTGCGTTCTACAAGTTGCTTTCGCTTGAAATCACACGTGTTTTGAATTTTATTTATTACATTTCGTTTATTTCCTATTTTGAGGTATCACGCGCTAATTCAAGTGTTGTGTTACAAATTGCCGAGGAAATTATAAAAATGGACCCCGTGTTGCTGTGTTTGGATTTCCTAAGGACCCTGAACTAAAAAATGAATCGATAAGAAGCATTCCAAGACGCAATTTCAGACCGTCAGATACATCTAAGGTAAGCAATATTCATTTTCTTTATAAGAAAAATAAATTAAACCGTATTGTT
Source organism: Cheiracanthium punctorium (assembly GCA_038373885.1). Taxonomy (NCBI): domain Eukaryota; kingdom Metazoa; phylum Arthropoda; class Arachnida; order Araneae; family Cheiracanthiidae; genus Cheiracanthium; species Cheiracanthium punctorium. The sequence continues at coordinate 209,052 of JAWZYV010013289.1, forward strand.
GTATGTATTTTCGAACATAGTTAATTCATATCCAAATAAATGCCAGAATTTTTCAAAATATTTTAGTGAACGCTTCGTAGAAAATTTATGAGAAATGATTTCAGATTAATCAAGTTTTGGAATGATATATTCAGTTCAATAATAAGTTTTAAAATATGGATATTAACGGAAATAATAATTACAGTAGCATATATAGGTTACCGTTTCCGGGGGGGGGGGGATTAGGTATTTTAAATCTTTATTGTTTCTAGAGTTAATATAAATGTTTTAAAATGTTTCTTTTAATAATTGCTTTACATTTTCTGAGGGGATACACATGCTAGATCAAGTAAGACGTGGCAATGCATAATTTAAAAATAAATAAATATTTAAGCAAAAATGTAGAAAGCTAAATTTGTCTTGAGTTAAAAAAAAAAAAAAAAAAAAAAAGGGTACGCACATGCTAGAAATTAATACAAATCTATAATTTGACAGTTTCTTAATCTAATGATTAGTTTATTTTAGTGTTATTTATTTATTTATTTATTCATTTTATTTTACAGGTCTGTGAAACACATTTCAAGGTTGAAGATGTCATTAGAGAAGTATCTCAATATAATAAAAATACTGGGAAATTCATCACTGCTCCACTGGATCGTCCCAGGCTGAAAAAATGGCGCTTTCCTTGTTTTGCTTCCCAACTGTCCTGCCAACATCTTATTTATCGAACAAAGACGTACGCATAAGAGAAGACCCTGATAGTAAAAAGTGTCGACTTGAAAGCATGCATCTTCAAAAAGCCATTGATGAAAGTATTGCATTGAAAGAACAAAGAGAAAGCGAATTGTCCGTCAATACATATGCAGAATTTCTAGAGTGTTCAGAAAAACTCAAAAGAGATGATATATGGACGAAAATTATTCAAAAAGTGTGTGTTATTATTGCCATTTTAAAAGTCTTGCCTGACCCTGCAATCGTTTCATCTGTGATAGTGAACAAAGATTTAAAAGTATCAGCATATTTCAAAGGATTTGAACTTACCACAGAAAACTAAAATTAATCTGCCATGCAAAGGTTTGACCAATTTGAAAGAATATTAGATTATGTACAATCAATAGAAAAGGATGAAGTAAATAAGATAAGTACTGTTTTAAATTCTGTCTGTGGATATTTAGACGACCTTCTTAACATTCAAGAAGAGGCTGTATGTATGCTGAAGTTTAAAAAAAAAAAAATCTTTTTTAAGCTGCATAAAAACCATTATACATATTCTTCTGAAAGCTTGTATCAGCTACCTATGAATCAGAATTTCTCAGGGTAAGTAATCAGCATTCAGCTGTTATTTTTATCACATTGTGTCAATTTAACTTGGAATTATCCCATTTAGACATTTGTGAGTTTGGTCATACAATTGAAAATACTATAAAAAAGATTATAAAAATGTCTACTAATGCTCCCATAAAAAACTACTGTTTCAAAAGAAATGATGTTGCTAAGAAACAGCACAATAAGCGAAAATTGTCTACCTTTAACTCAAATTAGATTTCTTTTTTCATTTTAATCCTAATTCAAAATTTATTATGATTTCTATATTTATCTTTGGCTGAAAACTGTTTTGTGTGGACAAGAAAACTTAGGCCTTTAGAAGATTAAAGAACAAATAAAATATCACAAAAAATAAAACTAATTTTAGTTTTAAAAAACTGGAATTTTAACTGAATTTAAAATGATTTCTTCTACTTTGAATATATAAAGGAGAAAAAAAAAAAAAAAGGTAAAAGAAGTTGTTGATAGCTTTTATCGTGATTCTCCTTAAAAGCTTAATTTTCAATCAAATTTTAGAACTCATTTATTGAAGTACTTTGTTATTATTTAATAAATAGCATGAGTGTGTTTCTCAATTCACTAATGCCTTAATTGGTAAAAATCTGTTTAAAATGAAAATTTTTAATAGATATGTACTTTATATTGTCTACATTTTTAAAAGGCGAAACATCTCTTCCGAATTATTGGGATGAAATTGTTCGTGACCAGATGTTTCAAATGTATTTCATATTTTTAAGCATCCATTTTTCTTATATATTTATTCTTCGTAATTTAATGACAAATTTGTGCTGTATTTCCTTATTGATATTTTGTGTTAAAAATAAACAAAGATGGTTTATCTGTATTTTTGTTAGTTTAATTTGAGTATGAACTAATAGATACAGTTTCTTTTAGAATATTCAGACAGTATACATTATGTGATAAATGGCATTAAACACAGAATAGTTTAGAAAAATATATTGAAAAAATATTTTATTATTATTTTGGAAATGTTGTGTATGGGTTTATTGTTTGTAAGAGTGCAAAATACAACTTTTGGAAAGGCATTATGAATATATTTTAAAATAAATCCAAACGGTTTTAAATTTAAAGCTACATACTCTACATTTTTTTAAAATATAAAATTTGTATTTATTGATTAAAGCCTGCCGTTTTTATATGTAAGGTAAATTAAATCTTGATATTCTTGGATAAATGCTTAAGAAGCGTGATTTATAAACAATCTTCTTTCTTATTGTAGAATTTTTGCATTTGAATCTTGAAAAAATAAATATGTATCTAACAATTGTGCTTCATTTCTTGGATAGAATTTTAAATCAAAAGATTAAAGTTGTCTTAAAATTCATATATTCCTTTTATTAATTAATTACTAAATATTGATTACGAAATTCAATTAATTTGACATGTTTATTAAAAATAATCTTGTGCAGAAAAGTATTAAAAAATACTCTTATATAATCTTGTGAAATGCAGTTATGCTTGCTCAACTTGATTGTGCTTTTAAAATCTAGTACAAATATTTAATTTCTATCATCGAATCAACTACCTTTACTTAAATTTCATTTTGTTTCCACTAATTCCGATTTAAATTTCATAATTATAATTTCTATACTTGTTATTAGTTGAAAACTTTTTTGTTGAAAGAAAATTGAAAAAATATATATAATCCATACTAACCGTCAAAAAGAGACATATTTTAGTTAAAAATCAACTGAAACTTTAATTATAAAATAATATGAACTGCTTGTTTAGTCTCTGAATTTTTTAAATCAGGAAAAAAGTTGTAATATAAAAGTAGAGAAAAATAGTTAATGCTTATGGTGATAAGCTGAAAAACTTTAAAAGAATTCAGTATTAGTTTTACGTGAAATTCTAAAACTTTGACGGACATTATGATTGATTTTGCAAATACTTCTTTCTTACCGATTTTATAAATACTTTTTCTTATTACATGATCTCTTGCATGAATGTGCTTTATAAATCTAGTAATGCCTTTATTAATTACATTTGTAATCGATTACAATTTATATGCTCTTCTTTTTAAAAATTTTCCTCAGTTCTACTGTAAAATAAAATCGCCCATACAATATTCTTGGGAAATTGCCTGTGTAAAAAATTTGATAACTATTTATGATCTCGATTTAAAAATGTTGTATTTATGTTGTACTAGTAAATAATATAAATTATTTAAGCTCTTAAATTATATGCTCCACTTTTTTTTTCTGTAAGCCTTTAAAGCAAGTGCATAGTAAAAAATGTATTCTGAAAGTAATGATCATTAAATGCGTTTATTTTAACTGACGCTCTGAATGAACCAATTCTGGCTTCATAAATAATAAATACCATTTGTGTTGTTTCTACTTTCTTTGAAAATGTCTCAATTTAAAAATTCATATTTACGTTTTAAGGGGGTGTGGGGTTAAAAAGAAGACATTTAAAAGATTAGAATGAAATTATATGTCACATTTAGAAAAATAATTTAATATTAATAACAATTAATTACCCATAGTACTGCGAACTTTGCTTTAAATCCTGTATTTAATTTACTTTGAGTTAGAATACAAATGAAAGCTTAGTTTGAACAAAATAACTATGAGAAAAATACTTACTTTTTCTTTTACTTTTTACTTGTATTTACTTGTACTTTTTCGCGTGCCCAATTGAGAGATAGTTTTAGATTTAAGTTAAAACTAGTGCCATAGAGAAGTATTATTTAATAAGTATGAGAAAAATACTTATTAAAATAAATTCTTCTCTGCAGCACTATTTTTAACTTTACATCTAAAACTATCAAATTGAGCTTTACAGGAACGAAAACAGTTTAAAGAGCAAGCGAAAAAAGTACGAGCGTTTATTTTACTATTCAGTGAAGGCCTAGTATACTCGCGACGTCGCAAACCTCCGCGCATGCTTTGTTATACATCTCCTGTGGGTGGTGGTAGGGGCCCGTTCGAGAATTCACCGGTTGGTTATGCACCGGTGCTACAGGTTGCAGTCATTCTTCGGTTAAGTGACGTCACGATTGTTAACCGGTTTCGGTCATCCTCACCACATCCAATTCTAAGCCAAGAAAACAAAAATAAACATTGGCAACACTACGCTAATAACCGGAATAACCCACCTCGCTAGCAGGGTCATTCTGGTTGCGCTCTGGTCACGCTGAGTAGACAACCGCTACATGACCGGAACGTTTTCGAACGCGTTTAATTCCAGAGCTCCGCCTTTTCGAACGCTCTAGTCGTGCACCGGTAACACCGTTGCACAACCGATGAATTCTCGAACGCGCCCTAGGATGACAGGACGGTCAAGATATCACGGGCTCCCGGCAGGAGCCGCCGCGAGGGGAAAAACATCTTCTAAGAGCAGAGCCTGGGTGGTGGTCACGTGAACGGTCTGTGACGTCAGGCTAAAGGATGGGATTTTTGCTGGTCATCCTAGATACGCTTGCCAGACGTCCCGGTTTGCAGAAAAAATCCCGGTGTCCCGGCCGGTTTACTTCACGTCCCGTCAAAAATTAAATTTGAATATAGATGACCAAAAAAGTCTAAAAATAATTAACTGTGGAGGATTTTTAAGGATAATTACTTGGTCGTTTGTTTCACTGTACTGTATAAAAATTGAGAACTATCGAAGAGTGGTGGTGTGCTAATAAGTACTATTCAAATTTTTATTCCTCATTCAAAGTGTTTCTTTTTACTTAAGCAACCTATAAATATTAAAAAGTAAGAAATAAAATGTTTAAATTTATATGCTTGTGTCATTTATTAATACCCCTGGTTCAAGTTCTTAACCCATTTTTGCCTGGATATTTTTGCGACTTTCTTCGATTTTTACTGATAACAGAAATAATAGATAAATTTCTGATGTCAACTTCTTGACCAAGGAATGATTTATTTTAAAATCATTTTGCATAAAAATCGAAATATCAACATCTTACTTGGTCATGTTAAAATATTGTGCGGAGTTGAGGCTCAATACTCATGAATAAAGGCTAGGAAAAATAAATAACGTTTTCGACTAATAGCGAAAATGCCGTCCCAAAAAAGGGACGCTAGGCATAAATGGGTTAATCAGTAACCATTTATTCATAGCATTGAGAATAAGCTATCCTATAAAACACGCCAAAAGTGTGTACCCTTGAGGGGAAAATGTAAATGTAGTGTTACGGACAGGAATCCGGACCGAGGAGAGGCGATTTCCCTCCGTGGTGGACTTTCTAAGGGATCCCAACCCGTATATACGCGAAGTTTCGTAGAAAACCACGGGAAACCCCAAACGGTTAGGTCGGCGGAATCGACCTGGTTTTGAGTCAGACATCTTCCGTCTCCCAGTTGAGAGCGCAAACGCGTTCAGCCACAGGTCGGGCAAATGTACCCTTGAATACCCGTGACACTGGGGGCATTCCGGTGTCCCCGTTGAATATTTCAGAAATCTGGCAATCCTAATCCTAGAGCTCCTGGAATAACGTGGGCCAGCTCACCAGCGGCCATCTTGGAGCCACGGATTCGGCAGGCCGACGTATTTGGCGCACTCATCGCTGTGTTGGCGCGTTTAAGATATCCAGTCATTTCACTCATAATTTAAGTTGTTCAAGCTAGATTTAGAAACGGAAAAACCTGCGACTTCAGCAAGCATTTTTAGTTTAGTGGACACCGATAAAAAATAACATACAGGATAAAAGTAATATTTGAAAAAAAGCAATGTTAGCATTTACTGAAATAAATTTTTAAAAAAACTGTCATAAAATAATATTAGTGAAAAATAATTTTTTAAAGAAATTATTTATGAATCACAGTAACATTGTAAATAAATGAAAAAAAACGGTACTTTACAATAGAAAAAACTTAAATCCGACATTTTAGACCTTAACGTATGTAAATTGTACACAATAGAAAAGTTTGTCTTTTGAAGCAAAAACAATCAAATCATTAGAACAACTGATACAGCTATTACTATATTTCAACGGGCTAGTATATAGACTGACTTTTATTATTATTATTATTATGTTATGTTATAAAAAGGCATTTTGCTACTTAATTGTTAAATTTGAAAAGATCTTGTTTAATACTTTACAAATATTTATTTAGGCCTTTAGTATATTTATCAAAATCACTATTAAATACTTTCAAATCTAACTTCTTATTTAATCTATATGGCTCTGATAGATATAAACAGGCTCCTGAAATCTACTTTTTACACATGAGGTGTTATACGAATTTTTCTTTTGGAAATTCCCCGTTCTGAAATATTTTCTACATATGTACATATTTGTTATTGTTCTTTTTAAGTAAATAACTAAAAATGTTATGAAGTAAATACTTGATGTGCATTCTGTACAATTTGAAATTTATGCTTAATCTATCAAAATGTAAAAGAAAAATAAGGGGGGGGGGGGAAGGGGGGGTTTCAGAAAATGTTTCTACTCCCAAAATTTTCACCAATCCATATGAAAAACGCCCCTTGTTATTTGAATATTTGAGAAAAGGGAGTCTGAATAATGGGAAAATGATGACTACTGAAACAGAATAACATACACAAATGAATAATCATAATGATTTTTTAAAACTTTTATTCATTCAAAACATACAATTAAAAAATTCATCAAATAATAAAAACGATTACATAATATATTAAAGTTATAAGAAAAGAGTAATAAATATAGCAATAAGAAAAACCTCTACTGTAGAACTACTACAAATCAAAATTTAGTTACCTACCTGTGCAAATAAAAATACGTTATTCTTAAAGCTGTAGGAAAATGTTACTTTTTTGATAATGACATATTTTGTACAAAAAGAAACAGACACTAAAGTGGTATTGGAAAGATTTAAAATTTTAATAATTAAGTGTGAAGGTCCCGGGTCGGGTCCCATTGCGCGGCTGTCGATCGAACGGTCTGGAGTTTTGGTAGTTTTTCTCCAGATGTAACGTGAATACGTGTTGGAACCCCTTAGAAAGTCCTCTTGCCAATGCATCTCCCATTCTTGGCAGATCATCCTTGTGTAGTGTTGCCTTAAACACAAAATCAAATAAAATCAACATGTTCAGGTGACGAGCAATTTCGTTTGTCATTGTAAATGTTTCCTGCTTCCGAAAAAATGTGCTAACTGTAAGCAGTGCTCACTCAACGCATGTAGTAACATACTCTACACATGTTAATATTTCACACAGTTTTAAAAGTAATGTTTGTTTTATTTACTTATTTTGCGAAATAGTCAATAAAAAGCGCATAATTAATTTTATTTTCAATTGAATTTATGTTAGCTTAAGACAATTACATATTCTTTAAGATAAAACGATTAAACTATAATAAATTTTATCTACAAGGCGTTATTAATGTTTCACTATAATTAATATGTAAGATCTTGACTTTTATAAAATGAAAAACAGCACTTTTTTTAACAAAAATAAAAGCAGTATAAAAATTATATCTAAGTTATCTAATAAATACAATTTGATGATTTACTATTATTCATGATCTATGAACATAACCTTTTAAAGTTCCGTAGTTTTGTTTACAAACAAACCACACACCGGAACTCAGTTTGGTGACATTAAGAATATCGCCAATATCCAAACATCGTACTATAAACATATACTTTAAACGTTGTTAGAAGCTTCCAAAGGCTAAATTACAACATTATACGATTATTTAGAACCTGAACTTTATACTACATATCACAAAATCAAGCAAATAAATATTTTTAATAGAATTACTTACACTGCAAAGTCGAGCTTCTGGACCCGGGTTCCATTGTTCACGTCTACAGTTTACCAACCACTTTTTACTTCGTTCCATATCTCTATGAAATCTAAACATTTTTTTCCGCTTCCTGGACGATTAGAACAATTCCCCCCATAATCAATTTTATTCAAATTTATAATATATAAACAACCGTTGAGAAGTTTTAAAAAAATGTTTCTAATACACGTAGCATATACCCCTACTAGCAATTTTGCTCGGGCTACCACCGGCCACGCAGCCAACCGATGACGGCTCGAGCAAAATTGCTTGTAGGGTACCAGATTGGAACCTCGTGGTAACCCTGTGGAACCAGAATGGCGAGTGCGCGAGCTCCCCTTTTTAGGATCCCTACATAAGTCTGTCGTCAGTACAGGGGGTAAAGGGACATTGCGAGTTTTACGACTTTTTACTGATCGCTCGAGATCCTCCGACAAAAGATTAATGTACTAAACCAAAGTCCCAGCTAGGGATGGACGCGAGACGCGAGAATTCTCGCATTGTCTCGCGTTCTTGCATTGTCTCGCGAGACGAGACAGGCATTTTTTTTGCGAGACGAGACGCTAGACGAGAAAGAAAATATTTTGCGGGACGAGACGCGAGACGAGACAGAGTCTTGTCTCGCACGAGATTTCTCGCGAGAATTCTCGCATTTTTTTCCGTCTCGCATAAATACGATCTGAAAAGCGACAATTTGCCTGAAGCCTCTACCGTTTAACTTGCGTCTCCTTCGTTTTCGGTCCTGGTGTACTATCAGCACTCTACAATACGCACAAACACGTAACATTTAAAATTAGAACAGACGAAAGATATACAAAACACTTAAAGGAGAGGATAAAGAAAGAGGCGGAAAAAAAAAGAAAACAGAGAAGAGTTGAAAGAAAAATAATAAGTAAATAGGAAAGGCGGTACGGTATGTTCAAATCTGACCACTTTTAGACGGGGCCCGGGGCATTAAGTTTGGGGCCCCCTCCTTACTATCCCCTTTTTTACGCATTAAGCCCCTTTACTGAACCCCCCTTTTTTAAACATTTTAACCCAGTTTTGACCGCTGTTGTACTCGAAAATTGCATTTCAGTTAACTGTAGTTTTTGTACTTTAATCAAATAGTATTTATCACCCCCCAAAAATATCTCTAACTTGATCTAGTGATAGACAATTAGGTAATACCTATATTATAGAGAAAATTCAGTTTTCCCCCACAATTACTATTTCAGTACATATGAATTTATAATTTAGATAATCGGGAGTAGTAAGAGCAGGTGCTGGTGCGGCGGAAGTGACGTCATCAAGGGGCGTGGCTATGACGTCATATGGGGCGTGTCCGGAAGTGACGTCACGAGTGGAGTTGAGTTGTTTTCCTCCTGCTGGTTGAGTTGAGTTGTTTTCCCCTCCTGCTGGTTGAGTGGTTGAGTTGTTTTACTCCTGCTGGTTGAGTTGTTTACTTCCTGGACGGGATTTCTGCTATTAGTTTCGTTTTCTTTTCGTGAAAGGTTACGAGGGTATTTTTTACAGGGTGGCAACACCGATTTTCTTTTAAGGGAATGGCAACGGGTTTTTTGAAATTTCAGTGCTGCCATCTAGTGTTATGTTTAGGAACTAACCTTTTTAGCTTGGGACTTAGAATTTGGAACTGAATTTAATGAATTTATTTAATTTATGAATTTTAGTTAATTTTATTTAATTAATATTAGTGCTGCCATCTATTACTCAATTTTAGAATTAATTTATGGACTTGGATTTATTTTTAAAAATTATTATTTTTTTTTTCCCTCACTTGCCGGCATTGAGTTTCGAACCCCAGACCTTTCGGTTCGGAGTCCGAAGCTTTACCGATGAGGCTATTGGGCCTTGAGTTACTACCGCTAAAGTTTGAAATGTATTCTAGTTTCGTTAAGGGACTTTGAAATTTTTTCTGCACTTGTAACTTTGGCATGGTTGCTTTTAATGAATTTTAATTAATTTGATTTAATTATTAATTAATTGGTTTTAGTGCTGCCATCTATTACTGAATTTTAGCATTAATTTGTTTCGGTATCGGACTTAGAGAAAAATTTCCGCAGAATCCTTGGTCCGAATCGTAATTTTGGGATGGTTGCTTTTAATGAATTTTAGTTAATTTGATTTAATTATTAATTAATTTTAGCACCACCATCTGTTATTGAATTTTAGAATTAACTTGTTTCGGTATGGGACTTGTAAATTTTGGATGGTTTGGATTGCTGATAGCACCACGTGACAATCTTTATTTAGTACAATTAATTAAAGGTATTTAATTAATCAATTAACCAGTTTGAATTATTATTATTAATGCAACACCGAAGTATTTACTATCGAATGTAATGTACGTGTTTAATATTTATCGAAAAGAAAATCGCTATGTCCGAAGTAACCACGTGTTTTTTGTATTGCATCATCTGCTTGCTGTAACGCGTTATCAACATGACGGTACGAAACCCCTCCAGGGGAGTGGATCTGTTGACGTCACTGTTTGCTCGGAGGCGTGGCTACGGACTGCGCTGGCCAATCGCGGAGGGGATTTTGTTAGACGGAAGGGTTGAGCTGGATTTCTTGTAATATTTGGAGTGAATGGCAACACGGATTGTTCGGATTGTTTCGCTGTCAACTTTTGGCAACACCCTGTGTGTATCAGTTGCTCGTATTTATTTGGTGTGTGTTAGTGCGATATCATTCAACTTCGGAGTGTTTCCGAATCCAATAGTTTTTTTCTTCGTTTTTACCATTGATTATTTTCTTTAATCATCAGAAAAATGAAACGTACAATGCATTTTTCAACGGAAGGAAATGTTTGTAAAAAAGCAGCAAGCGACATTCCTAATGATGGGGTAACAATGGCAGACGGACTCAATCTTATGATTCACGAAAACGTGTTTAATTCTCCAGATGAAATTTTTCATAGACTGGAAAAGGAAATCGCTTATCAACCGCCAGAACAATGTCAAGTGTTTATAAAAAATAAAGCCTATCATATTGCCAGAAAGATTGCTGCTTTTGGGGATCCTGATGTGTCTTACACTTTTTCAGGGCTCACGTTAAAAAGCGAGCCTTCGTCACCTCTTCTTCAAGAACTCAAAGAAGGTGTAGAGAAAGTGACTGGACTGCAATTTAACTTTGTTCTCGTGAATCGTTACGAGAATGGAAATGACTGCATTGGACAACATAAAGACGATGAATCAGATTTACAGGAAAATTACTCCATATGTTCTCTTAGTTTTGGAGAAACACGTACTATGGTGTTTAAGAGACCCAAGTATGCTACTAAAAGGATCGAATTAAAGTCAAACACGCTCTTAACCATGAACCCTCCCACGAACCAAACATGGACCCATGGAATTCCGAGACAGAAAAATAGAACGGGTGTGCGTGTGAGCCTGACTTTTAGAAAGATGAAAACAATCCAATCACAAGACAAGCGAAAAAGAATAGATACTGCAAGTGTAGAAGACGTAATCAAGAAGAGCAGGATAGACAAGCCTAATGTAAGAACCTAATTTCTGTTTATGAAAATTACTTTCATTTTTTAACATGTCTGAAACATAACTTTATACTTATTGTTTCTTTTATTTTTCTTCAGAGTTTGGTGTTTTTGGAAGACGAAATACCTGACGGAATGATCCACATAGGAGATTTGGTGTTTGTGTATCCTAGCATGTTTAAAGGAGCTGTAGAAGTACACATAAGACGATTTACAAAGTATGGAAAGAAATTCTATCCGTCCAAGGAAGGCATAACCTTTCATCCTGGATGGATTGATCTCATAATACACAGAACTACTTTACCGCAAACTTCCGAGGATCTAACAGCTTTATCCAAGGCTACTATGCATCAAATAACGTTCGACAGTGCTGACTTTGAGAATTTTACGTTTACTGCGAACAAAACATCTGAAAATGGTAAGACTTTTAGTAAACAGATTACTTTATCTTCCCAGCAATGGACTGAAATGAACGATAAGCACAACTTTATCTCTGCAGCTACTTTGGATAATATTTACAGTTCTATGGACTTTTTAAATGCTTATAAGGTTTTTGACGAAAGGCATATCGAAGAGGATTTACCCGCTTCTTTAGATGTGAGTTTAGCTACACGATATCTTTTAGAGATTCTGCGAGATTCGGTGCTCGCCTGTATAAAAGACAACGGTGATTTAAAAGATGCGGCTTTGTTAGCTGAAGAGCTATGGGCTCATAAAGTTGAAACATTCGACTCGGTAGCAATGACGCTCGATGTGCATGAAATTGCTGATAGGTTTTATTTCAGAATATGGGAACCTAAAGATAATTTATTACTGATTAAACCTGCAATGTATATTACTGTTAAATTTTTAAAGGATGTACGATTGCAAGATGTGTTGAGAGAGGTGCGGGGTATACTTTGTCCACCAGACACCTTTGAATACTATGAATTTTTAGAGTAAATCATCTTTTGTATAGTGTTGTGCTTGTTATATATTGACTTTAATAAAAAAATATTTATCTGTATACTTTTTTTTGTGTGTGTGTTTTATTTTTAATGCTTTTTTTCTGAGAAATATCTCTCTCTCTCTCTCTCTCTCTCTCTATATATATATATATATATATATTCTTTTTCGTTAAATAAAAAAGAAAAGAAACAATGCGTTATCAGGTTGGTTAATATTTTTGGTTGCTATATAAATAGAGGAAAAATTATTTTTAATCATTTCATTATTAACGCTCGGTTTGATCAGAACATTTGCTGCAATGGATGCGTTGACTCAAACATATAGGAAACCTGAACTACCTGCGAGCTTTAGTGGCATCAGTGCTTTACAACGTGTTTTAAAAGGTAGCGTAAAAAACAAAGACATAAAGAAATGGTTACAGACGAAGGACTCGTATACATTACACAAACCATTGAGACATAAATTCACTAAGAACAGGGTGATTGTTGGAGGTTTAAACGAACAGTTTCAAGCTGATTTAGCCGACATGCAATCCTTGGCCTCTTTCAACGACAATTACAAGTACATTCTCACTTGTATCGATATTCTAAGTAAATATGCATTTGCAATAGCCCTGAAAGATAAAAAGTCTCAAACGATTGTGGACGCCTTTAAAAAAATATTTTCGGAGCGCAAACCCCAGTCATTACAGACAGATGCCGGTACGGAATTCACGAACAGACTTGTACAAAATCTCTTGAGAAAGGAAAATGTGCACTTTTTTACAACCCATAATTCTACCAAAGCCTCAGTTGTTGAGAGATTTAATCGAACTCTTAAAACGAAAATGTACAAGTACTTTACTGAAATGAATACAAAACGTTACATCGACGTACTCGATAAGCTGATACACAGTTACAATCACACATGGCATCGCAGTATTAAAACAGAACCAGCCTCAGTAAACATAAACAACCAGGATCAAGTATGGCGAACCCTTTACGAAAATTCTTCCTTTCATCCTCTTAGACCCCATTTTAAAATAGGAGACACGGTCCGTATAAGCAAATCGAAAATGCGTTTTGAAAAAGGTTACGAGCAAAACTGGACCCGAGAAATTTTTACTATTCATAAAATTATAAAGCGAAACCCTGCCGTGTATCAGTTAAAAGATTTGACGGGAGAAATAATCGAAGGTACATTTTACAAAGAAGAACTTCAGAAAATAACAGATTCTGGGTATTATCCGGTCGAAAAAGTACTCAAAACGAGAAAGCGCAATGGCAAAACAGAATACTTTGTTAAATTTCAAGGTTATCCAGAAAAGTTCAACGATTGGGTAACCGATGTAAAACGGATATAAATAGGAACGCAGCATTACATTAGTGAACACTTACAGAGATGTCTTTCTACGTGACGCTCATCAGCGATAGCTCCATGCAATATTTTGAAAACAATCGCACATCCCAGTTTACAACTCAGTTACCATCGCCTATTGATTTGAATGGAGAATGGGAACTAGGTCTCGTCAACATTATCTATCCTCATAGTTGGTACAACGTGACATCCGCTAACAACTTATTCGGCTTTGATTTGGGCGATGGAAAAGAAAACGGCAGAAGAATTCCCCCTGGTTGTTATGAAACTGTGCCCGATTTGTTAAAAGCTATGACTTTGTCTTCTCATAAAAATAAAATTGAATTTTCTTACCATGCCGTCACGAAAAGAGTGACGATTAAAACGAAGGAGGGTTGTAATGTAATACTTCACGAGGGAATTGCTGAACTTTTAGGTTTTCACCCAGGAGTCTACAGCGGGGTGGTTCAAAGTCCTTTTGTGGCAGATCCTAACGCAAGTTTCCCTTTCATGTATGTGTACTGCGATCTCGTAGAGCCCCAAGTCGTAGGCGATATACATGCACCTCTCTTAAAAATTGTGAAGGTAGAAGGAAAAGACGGTGAAGTCATCAACGTTCATTACACGCGTCCTTTCTACTTACCTGTTATACGACAGCATTTTCAGACAATACGAATTGACCTGCGTTTACATTCGGGACAGTTAGTACCTTTCGAAAGAGGCAAAGTAATACTCGTGCTACATTTCCGTCAACGACAAATCCTATAAAAGGGGGTATACCCGTTAAAGAAACGTCATTTTTATTGTGTGTGCCTTATAAGCAGTATCAAAATGTTGGTGCCTTATACGTGTTGTACGCAAAAATTTGAAGATTATTATACGGCGCAAGCTGGGCATGGCTTGCCTTATTATCAAGGAACAGTTTTGCAGAAAGGATATGGAATAGGTGGGTTTTTTGCCAAGCTTTTTCGCAGTGCCTTACCGTTTTTAAAAAGCGGGGCGAAAGCCGTAGGAAAAGAAGCTTTACGAACAGGAGCAATGGTTGCCAATGATGTGTTGTCTGGTGAAAATTTGAAAACTTCCCTGAAAACAAGAAGTAAAGAAGCGGGTAAAACGCTGGCTAGAAAAGCTGTGAAAAAAGCCGACGAGATGATTGGTCACGGAAAGTTTAAAAGGAAGCGCAAAACACCAAGAAGTATCATTCGCTCTAAAGCCAGAAAGGTGCAAGGACGTGATATTTTTGATCCGTGATGGCTTTTCTTTTAAAAGATTCTCCAGAATGCGCCAAGTCTGAATTGGAATTGTTCACCTTGCCGCCTACTCAAACAGTCATAGAAAAAGGTCAATGGGTTGAATTTCATCCACTCTCCAGCGTATCCTCTGGAAGCCCCGTAGAATTTAATATTTCAGGAAGCGGAGAAGAGTATTTGGATTTATCGCAGACTCAACTGTATGTGAAAGTCAAAATTTTGAAAGCGGACGGGAACCCTCTCGCAAAAGACAGTAAAGTGGGACCCGTCAATTTATTTTTGCATTCGATGTTTTCGCAAGTGGACATTAGTCTAAACGAAAGACTCGTTTCATCGAGTGATAACACGTACCCTTATCGAGCCATGATTGAAACATTACTCAATCACGGTTACGATGCTAAAACTTCTCAGCTCTCGTCGGAATTATTCTTCAAAGATACGGCAGGTCGCATGAATGTGTACGATACGACTGATAAGATTCCTAACGAAGGATTTAACAAACGGGCAGAAATGTTCGCGCTCAGTAAATCAGTCGATATGATCGGCCGTTTGCATTTGGATATGTTTCATCAAGAAAGACTTCTTCTGAACATGGTGGATATGAAAATTAAACTCATACGGAGTAAACCTGAATTTTGCCTGTTGGGTGACGGTCAGTTTAAAGTCGACTTAGAGTACGCTTCGCTATTTGTGAGAAAAGTGAGAGTTTCCCCAGGCGTCATGCTGGGACATGCCAAAAGTTTAGAGAAAACTGCTGCAAAGTATCCAATCAATCGAGTTGTTTGTAAAACGTACTCTGTTCCAACAGGAAACATGAGCTTTGTTCAGGATAATATTTTTAACGGACAAATGCCTAATCGTCTCGTCATCGCCTGTGTTGATAATGACGCATTTAACGGCAACTACCAAAAATCACCTTTTGATTTTAAACATTGTAATATTAATTTTATCGGAGCCTATGTGGATGGACAACCTATCCCCCACAATCCCCTTCAACCTAATTTTTCTAACAACCACTTTGTTAGAGCCTACCAGAACTTATTTACAAATGCGGGGGACAGAGGTTTATACCTTTCAAGATCAGATTTTTCGGAAGGTTATTCTTTATTCCGCTTTGATTTATCGCCTGATCTGTGCGACGGTTCTCATTTAAACCTAATACGTCACAGTAATTTACGATTAGAAGTAAAATTTGCCACCCCCTTGGCACAAACCTTTTCGTTATTAGTGTATGCTGAGTTTGAAAATTTGATAGAAATCAACAAAGCCCGAAATATCCTGTACGATTTTGGAAACTGATGAATTCGTCACAAATACACAGAATTCTATTGAGGGATCCTTATACCTCAAGATACTATGGTGGTGTTTTTCCTTCGGATAAGATACCCGTTATTCGAAACTTTCCTTCGGCAATGGTGATCAATACAGATAAACATTACGAAAGAGGTACTCATTGGTTAGGCATCTTTATGCCAGACGAAAAGAGTCTTGAATTCTTCGATTCCTACGGAATGCCTCCAGAAACGTATGGTGAAGATATCATACAGTTTGTGAAACAATATCAGCATGTTTACTGGAACCAAGTTCAACTTCAAAGTTTAACATCTAATGTGTGTGGACATTACTGTATTTATTTCATTGAAAAACGGTCTCAAGGCTTATGTATGTCACTTATTTTGTCTGAACTAGCTGGAAAAAAGAATGATTTTCAAATGTTTCAGTTTGTTAAGAAACGATATGGTGTAACTACGATTTTTAAACATTAATAAAGATAATTTATTTTATAACAAGTCTCATTTCTTTCTGTGTGTGTGTGTGTGTGTGTGTGTGTACATTATTTGGAATATATATATATATTATTCTTTTTTTTTTTTTTTTGTCTTGTAAAAAAGAGTATAAAAGTCGAAAGTTAATTTTAAAAATTTCATTTCAAGAATGGAACTCATAAAGTTAGTTCATCCGAGCACTTGTCTCCTGTCTGGACCAACAGGGTCCGGAAAAACGGTGTTTGTTAAAAAACTAATAGAACACAAAATGTTTGAACCTATGCCGACCAATATCGTTTACTGTTATGGAAGTTATCAGCGACTTTTTAATTCCATGAAAGGTGTTCGTTTTGAAGAAGGACTACCTTCCGACCTTAATACTTTGCAAAATGCCCTCATTATTATTGACGATCTCATGACTGAATTAGCGGGCGATATGCGATTAAGCAATCTTTTTACGAAAGGAAGTCATCACCGAAATCTGTCTGTCATTTTTATCACCCAAAATCTTTTTCAGCAGGGTAAACAAATGCGTAATGTTCATTTAAATTCTCATTACTTAGTTCTATATAAAAATCCCAGAGACAAAAGCCAAGTGATGCATTTGGCGAGACAAATACTACCTGGTAAAACTAAGAGTTTTCAAGAAATCTTTCAAGACGCAACAAGTCCTGCTTATGGGTATCTATTCATAGACTTGCGTCCCGAGACAGACGAGCATTTGCGCATGCGCACGGGTATATTCCCCCAAGATAAACACTATGTGTATGAGCCACGATAGTCATTTGCTTATCAGATTTGGTGCGAGTAACATGTCCTCCGCAGTTATAGAATTCGAGGGGTTCCAACTGGAACCCGACATTTTCATCGTGAAAGAATTGGCTTTCTACGACGTCGATCACGGCTATCATGGTCGGTGGACATTTCTTCCTCCCTCTTCTTGGGAATATTTATCGAAAAAACATAAAAAAACATTCTCGTGGTTAACTCATCATTGTCATCGACTCGCCTGGGACAGTGGTAACCTACCCTATGTTAATCTGAATGATATTTTAACATTTTTGTTTTCTACCTATTCTAATATTTATGTCAAAGGCTTAGAAAAAACCAAGTTTTTTGAAAAGCTGTCTGGACGTAAAATTGTGGATCTGAATGCTTTGAAGTGTCCTAAAATTCAAACGCTCAATCATGTAGCACTGGACTGCCCTGATCATCCATCTTATTATCACCACTGTGCTTTAGCAAAAGCAGCGGCTTATGGGGCCTATATAAAGGAAAATAGCACTTGCGCCAGTCATTATTCGTCGGGAGGATGTCAAGCGTAGAACACCTCAAGCTTTTAGGCAAGTCTAAAAGTAAAGCAGCTTTGTTACGTAAATGTCCCAACAGTCTGATCAAATGTGTTTGTGAATGTGCTCTTAATCTTTTAAGAGGAAACGTGCCCATATCCAAACGACAGAAAAATAAACTTTCAACCTATAAAAGGACTTTGCGACGCCTGGCAGATAAGAAAATACCTTTGTTCAAAAAAAGACGCCTTCTCGTGCAAAAGGGAGACGGTTTTTTATCCATTCTGATCCCTGCTGCTGTCAGTCTTTTATCAACCATCATCCATGGAACACGCTAAGAAATACGCTCTCGTACCAGTAGATCGTATGCACCAATTTGAAGAAGAACATTTGAGCGAATTGGATACACAGATTCGGCATATCTTGAAAAGTAAAATGAATGAAAATGAAAAAGCTAAATTATATATTCAAGCACTACAGAAATTTGTTACGTTTCCAAGCGTCAATGCTGTAAAGCCAGCAAAAGAAGAAGAAGAAGAAAATACTCGCGAGAGTAAATTTGATATAGAAAGGGATGTGTTGGAAAAAGTTCCGTCGAAATATAAAAAAATGGCTCAGAATATACTAAACTTTTTAGAACAGAACAAAATTTCGTGGACTCCAAATAAAGAACTCAGGTTAGAAAAAGGCGTCATCCCTGGTTCTGACATAGTCGAACTCATCAATTTTCTCTTAAGAAACAGAATGAAAAGACCCGCGGCATTTGATCAGTTTCAAGAGGTACTGAACACCGTACACTTTCCCCCAGAATTTGTGAAAAATAGTTATTTAACGGGTGCCAAGAAAATTTATGCAAGGCCAAAAGTTACTAAAAGAAGAGTGCCTAATACTGTTAAAGAAAAAATATTTACCAACAACTGGTTAACATTGTAATATATATTTGTACTTTTCATAAGGTGAATAAAATATTGACTTTCATCAAAACTGAAATAGTTTCTTTTTTTCCTTTTCTTAAAAAAATGAGTATGTTCACATAAACATTAAAAAAAATATAGTTTAGAAAAACAAAATTCTTTGTAAAATAAATAATCTTTGTTTTAAATAACGGTCCAATAAAAATTAAACAGAGAAAAAAATAAATAATTAAGTGAAAAAGAAAATAGTCTTTAAAACTGTGCAAAGAAGCTGTAAACCATTTCAAAACTTTTTCAACTTTTTCAAAAACGTTTCAACTTTTTCCTATCTATTTGTATATTATTAAGTGTGTGTACGTATGTGTGTTTGGGAAAATGTATGCATTTGACTGTATGTAGATGAAGATGCCTTAGGCGTGTGTTAAAATCAGCAAAGTATGCGCAGGTATACTTTATATGAATTTTTTAGACCTGTGATACCTGTATGTATTCATGCAGTTTTGTATGCGTTTATTATATTTAGGTGAAAAATCAGTACTTAATTGGATATATTTCAATGTTGCATTAATAATAATACACTAAACAAGTGAAACCTAATCTTGGTACCACGTGGGGGGGGGGATGTATGAAGTCGAGTAACGCTGAGATTCAATCGCGTTTATTAATTAGTGAAATATCTTTAATTCTGCGAAGGAAGATTGTCACGTGCTGCTATCAGCAATCCAAACCATCCAAAATTTACAAGTCCCATACCGAAACAAGTTAATTCTAAAATTCAATAACAGATGGTGGTGCTAAAATTAATTAATAATTAAATCAAATTAACTAAAATTCATTAAAAGCAACCATCCCAAAATTACGATTCGGACCAAGGATTCTGCGGAAATTTTTCTCTAAGTCCGATACCGAAACAAATTAATGCTAAAATTCAGTAATAGATGGCAGCACTAAAACCAATTAATTAATAATTAAATCAAATTAATTAAAATTCATTAAAAGCAACCATGCCAAAGTGACAAGTGCAGAAAAAATTTCAAAGTCCCTTAACGAAACTAGAATACATTTCAAGCTTTAGCGGTAGTAACTCAAGGCCCAATAGCCTCATCGGTAAAGCTTCGGACTCCGAACCGAAAGGTCTGGGGTTCGAAACTCAATACCGGCAAGTGAGGGAAAAAAAAATAATAATTTTTAAAAATAAATCCAAGTCCATAAATTAATTCTAAAATTGAGTAATAGATGGCAGCACTAATATTTATTAAATGAAATTAACTAAAATTCATAAATTAAATAAATTCATTAAATTCAGTTCCAAATTCTAAGTCCCAAGCTAAAAAGGTTAGTTCCTAAACATAACACTAGATGGCAGCACTGAAATTTCAAAAAACCCGTTGCCATTCCCTTAAAAGAAAATCGGTGTTGCCACCCTGTAAAAAATACCCTCGTAACCTTTCACGAAAAGAAAACGAAACTAATAGCAGAAATCCCGTCCAGGAAGTAAACAACTCAACATCCAGCAAAACAACTCAACCAGCAGGAGTAAAACAACTCAACCAGCAGGAGGAAAACAACTCAACTCCACTCGTGACGTCACTTCCGGCCACGCCCCCTATGACGTCATGGCCACGCCCCCTTGGTGACGTCACTTCCGCCGCACCAGCACCTGCTCTTACTACTATCGGGATATATATGGGCCCCCTTTTTCTTCAGGGGCACAGGACTACCGCCCCCCCTTGCCCCTGTGATAATCGCGTTTCGGGTATATCAGAGAGAGATTAGAAGTAGAGCAATTTGCATTCGCATTGATGCTTAGTCTCAGTAGGTTGAAATATGGTTGAATATCCTTGGTTGAAATATCCTTGTACCGATATTATCCTCAAAATTTCCCGCACGTTGCGGCGTGCGTAGGGGGGGGGGGCACCCTGGTGACAACTTTCTAGGGGCGGTTAAATCCCTATCGTTGGCCTATTTTAAAGAGATTAAAATGACATTTTTTATTCTTATATATTAATATCGGACGGAAAGAAATGCAAGTAATTTTTTTAAAAACTATTTCTCTTTTCGTTTATATTATCATGTTTTCCCTTCCTTCGGCTTGCAAAACTTTTATAATTTTTTTTTCCTCCCCATCATTTTATCTTGCAGTTGGGTTCCTATTCTAAAATTATCTTCGCCTGTTAGATGTCTTTTCATTTTTTTTAAAAATCCACACTGGATATACATTAGGGGGATTATGGTTTAATTTTTCTGTAAACAGGGCCACCATAACGACTGTAGTACTATCGCTAAAAATTATTGTGGAAAAGTACAAACGGATAGTCGTCAACAAATTAACTGTTCAGTAATTTAAAATATAAACAAAAAATAAGACGTCTATTAACCAACTGAGATACTATAATGAAATCTAAAAATGCACACACGGTAATGTTATTGGAAATATTAGGCAAATAATTATAATTATCGTTAATATAATCTTGTTTTCATTAATATAAAAATTACACATATTTTAGAGACTTGAAATTGACGTTAAAGTAAATCGTAGAGATTTAATAAAGACGTACTATATCCGCTTTATTCGTAATATTGCTATTAGGTGTACCGGGAAATAATGTCATTTACAGTAAATTCAAACAAATAAGTTCTTAATTACCACAAAGCTCTGCCTAAACATAGGATTTGTATTTTTTTTTTTTTTTTTTGAGAGAGAGAGAGAGAGTTGTCATCGATCCTTTTTAGAGAACTAATTTCAGAATGAAAATAAATTTATTTTTAGGTATTCGCGGGGGCTGTATTTTACATCAAGAATTTTATCAATATTTATTTTTTTTAGAGAAGAGGGATGTGTGAAAAGAACGTACTGGTTGCCTACCCCCCCCTCCCTCCCTTCCGTTCCACAAGTTACGAATATGGATATTATATTATATATACATATGTATAGAGCGGCATTTTACTCAGAACAATATCACCACCCCTTGTGGTGAAGTTCGAAAGACTGATGGGCTTTGCAGTAACACACATGTAAACAGTGGCGGATTTCCCATAAAGCGTAATTGGCGTACGCTTTAGGCCCCGCGTTCGTAAGGGCCCCGCGCTTTTCAACTTGTTTACCAATATTTATCGTTATTTTATGTATTGTAAAAAATACTTCACAAAAAATTTCAAAGCACGCAAACCAAATTTGCCTTTTAAAATCTTCGTTCGGCGCTTGTTTCTCGGGGGAGGGGGGAGCCCGACCGCCTGGGAATTCTTCTCAGAAAAACTAAATAAGCGCAAAATTGAAGAAATACGTTGCGAGGTTCAAACTTGATAAGAAGGAATCAGATTTCGTATCCCTTGAACAGTTCATTCTGTTTCTTCCCTGCTGCCCAGCCTCTGGGCCATATAGCTGTCCAGCGGAAAAGAAGGGGCTTTTAAATTCACTTCAGCGAAGATTGGACCACCCAAACCCAACAAAGAGATAGTTGCATTCAATACAGTGAGAAAAATTCGACTACCCATAAACTCCTACAGGGCTGTATGGGTTTCGTAAACACGGTAATTTGAGTCATGGATATGGTAAGTACTATAGCTTTGCGTGCAACGCATATGTCCGGCAATCTGCTGCCCCATTCTTTCTAATTTTCGGTGTTCGGCCGTTACCGATACATTTGTTTTCAGCTTGGCACCCGGGGACCCGGGGTGGACCAGGCCCCGCAGCCTCATTTAGCTATGTCGCTCATTGTGACTTGTTTTAAACTATGAATGCGTATTTAAAAATCAGTAATGTTATAATTATTTCAAGAACTAAAAAAGGAAAATATTAGTCACGCAAGGTATTTTACTGTCACTATCATTTCCACTTTTTATTTATGCAAACTTTGAGGTTCATATTTTGGAAATTTTCAAAAAATCGCTATTGGTTATAAAATAAGAAATTTTTGCTGTTAATATCTTGAAAAATCACAGCTTCAGAAGTATTCAGAATACTCAGGATTAAATAACAATTTTAAGTTTTGTGCTGTGGCAAGCCTAGACGAGTGATTATCTGTTTATTGGTTTGGGGGGAGGGGGGTCACCTTGGTGTGAGGACATTTCAAAAGACTCTAACGCGTATTTACGTTACATCTGGAAAAAGTCGACTAAAACTCCATGCCGTTAAATCGACAGCTGCGTGGTAGGTTTGAACCTGGGACCTTCAGCCTATAGCAATTTTATTGCAGCTATAGTACAGCATACTGACACTGGGGGGGGGGTATGTTTTATTCATTATAAAATATATGTATATCTACAAAGCCGTGATCCCCTCCACCCCCGAAATCTTTGTCAATGGATTAGTAATTTTTTATTTGCGTGGACTCTAAAAATAAGTTATAGGCGAAAATATTTTGCGCTACATATCTCCACATCTCCACCCCTCCCACTATTTTTTTTCTGCTTACAACCTTGTGTGTATGCAGAAAAAATTTATATATATATATATATATATATATAAATATACAGTGGTGTATGGAAGGGGGGGGGTTGGGGGTTCAATTAAATCAAATTCATGTTTATAAATTTTAATAGCTTTTGAATATTCATTCGAACCTTATAAGAATTAGAATTTTATTAGAGAATTATTTTTCATATTGTAAGATTTCTTTCTTGAATTCATATTAATTTTCTATGATTTCATATAAAGATTCAAATAAATATTATAGTATACTTTTATTCGTTCTATTTAGCCAATTTTATTTTATTTATTTATTTATTTTTTAGTTGGCAAAGTTCTTGTTGTTTTAAATAATAAGAAAAAGTAGTCCTTTATTTGATTATTTATTAGTTAAAAGAGAGAGAGAGAAATTACATTTTTATTTTTCTTACAATGGACAGAGTGTAAATTGAAATAAACATTTCAAACTAAGAAATATTTTTTAATGCTATTTACTTAAACAATCATTATTTCTTAGCAAATAACGGAATATTAAATAAATAAGAAGTAGAAATTTACTAAAACATTTATTGAGATAGCTTAATTCAAAATTAAAAAAAATAAACCAATGCAATGAATTATCAGGGTTTTCTTTTGATTTCCTCACCCCATATAAATTAAAATAAAAAACTTAACATGAATGATTGATTCTTAACTTTTCAGTAAGTAGGTTCAAATAAATACTATAGTGTACTCTAATTCGGGGCCAACCGTGTCCGAAAGGATAAGATAGTGAATATGGTATATGAAGGTTGAGGGTTGTGGCTCACTGCCCGCTATCTATCTAAAGGTCTAGAATTTTAGTTGGCTTTCTCCAGATGAATACGAGTCTGCACCCTTTAAAAAGTATTCCGCTTAAGGCGCCCTCTCCTAGGCAGATACCCATCGTGTAGGTGTGTCTCAGTGGCGTAGCCCCGGGGGGTTAACAACCCCCCCCCTCCCATGACAAATTTTTCACCGTACAAAATGTATAATTTTCACTCCCTTATCACACACACGTATACATACATTATATATGTGAGTTGCAGTAGTCGTAACCCCCCCCCACACCCTCCATGAAAAATTTCTGGCTACGCCACTGCTTAAAACTCAATACTTTTAGTATTCTCTTATCATTTGAAGTTTGCAGTGGTGCAAATTTGGAAGTCTTCTCAAAAGTGGATTCTCAAAAAACACTTTGTAAAAAATGCCTTTTATTAACGTTAAAACAAAAAACAGAAAAAATATTTATAAAACCAAGTCATCCCTCTACTCCCTGTGTTGTGGTCCTTGTCCTAACACAAATGAATTGAACAAATAATAAAATGAAACGATCAATTTATTAAATTAATTGCATAAGTAACTACGTCTTTATTTAATTATTTTCAATAGAAAGTGCACGTTTCATGCAGAAGACAAAATCTTTTAAGTGACATCTTTAAATTCTAGAAGGCATAAGAAAACCCTATTTTTTTCTTCATTTCGACCTGAATGAGTGTATTCGTGGACGTTTTCGTCTTTCAACAAAGAAAATCCTCCCCCCCCTGCTACAATTCTTAGATCTCCACTCCACGAACTTGCTGACCTTCACATAGTTAACTTATCGTTTCGAACACAAAAGGGGAATACCTATGTACTTAATGCTGTTAATTTCAGTGATTATAATAATAGATCAGAATTGTGGATTCTTAAAATATAGAAAAGTTGCTTGTATTTTATAATATTTGAAACAATAATTCACATATGTTCAGACATCGTAATACACACACACACATTATATATGCATGTATGTATGTATATGTATGTATATATTATGTACAATATTTAAATAAAAATGGAGGGAAAGGGGGGGAGATCTTTTTCTCCGCGTTTTTTCCTACATTCCGGAAGGAATTTCAGCTTCACTTCGCATAAGGTCGCAAAAATGTAGAGAGGGCGTTCCAACTCAACAAAGGCATTGCAGTGTCGAAAAAAGTCTCAAACCTAGAAAAAAAGATTGCTTAAAAACAGGGGGTGGGCAAACTACGGCCCATGGGTCAGCCCCAGAAGTTTTATCCATCCCATCCCGCCTCAAATTTAAGAAATGTATATTAATATATTAAAACAAACTACAACTAAAAGAAAAAAGATTAATTACAAATTAAATTAATTAAATATTAGTGTTTAATCATATTGCTTTCAACCCAAAAATGTTTGTCCATCATTGATTTATGTAAGAAAAATACACAGTGCCGAAGTAATCAATTACAAAACGCTCTCGTCTTTTGAAAAGGCCGAAAGTTTTTCTCACTCCATTACTTTCAGGTTTTTGTTGGAGCAAGTAGAGGGGCGACGCATGGGGTGATTGTTAATTGTAGAAACGGGACAGTGGCTACTTCTGAGAAAATTAGGACCACCCACACACACTTTTTTAACAAGATGTTTTCACTGCATTCGCCCCAATAAAGAGATCAATGAAGAAAATTTACGATGTTTCAAGAGCTTGCTGTTTGCTATTTCCTTTTAAGGCAATACGATTTTTCTTATCTTAAAAGAAAAGAAATAATTGCTTTTCTAAAACTTTTTAAGGGGACAAAGGGACTTTAAAATTGAAAACTATCATTTCTTAATTTTTAGTCTCAAAGTATACGTACAGTTGTTTAAAACAAAGGTTTACATTTACATTAATACTAAAAATAAAAAATTAAATCCTTTTAAAAATTATGGTAATATCTTTAAGAAAAAAATGGGCCATAAATATTTTTTTCAAAATATCTCATGCGCATTCCAATTTAATAAAAAGCCGTAATTTTTTTATAGTACAATTGTAATGCATGTATGAACATAATTGTGCATTAAATTTTCAAACAAATGTTATTTAATAGAGATATAGGAATTTAAATGTAACAATAGGATGGAATTTGAAACAACAACAACAACAAAAAAAAGCTTCATCTCACATGAATTTATTTTTTATATAAAGCTTACCTTTGTCACACATAAAAATGAATGCACAGATATGTTCATACATATATTGCAAGAGTATATTAAAAAAAATATGTCGCTTTTTATTAATTTGGAATGCACATGGGATATTTTAAATAAAAAAAAAATGGAAGACGTACTTTTTTCTGAAAAATATCAATTTTCATTTTAAAAATTATTATTTTTTTTAATTTTTAGTTTCAATATAGATGGAAACTATTATGTTAGACAACTATGATTTTGTGTGAAACAACTATACATATGATTACAAGTAAAATTCAAAATGGAAAGTTTTGAATATTTAACGTCCCTTGTCCCCTTAAAGATCATGAAATGTTTGTTTCTACGTACAGGAACAAAAATTTTTTAAAATTACATCTCTTTTAAGAAAGATGTATATTTTTTAACACCATTATCGAGGAACATTTTCGTCAAAAAACGTTCCTCGATGCCTGCGTTCTTTGGGGGGGAGGGGGCTCAGATCTTTCCAGGGGGTCTGATCTGTCCATAGCGCCCCCAGCGCCACGGCCCTGTTGCGAAGTTTGTAATTTCCTCTTCAGGCAATACGATTTTTCTTATCTCTAAGGAAAAGAAATAATTGATTTTCCAATAGTCTTTAAAGAACATAAAACATAAAATGTTTTCTTTCACGTACAGAAACAAAAATTTAGAAATTTGCATCTCTTTATAATTTTTTTCAAAAAATGTTCCTCAATGACTGTGCATTTTGGCCTGGGGGAGGTGGCTCAGATTTTTCTAGGGGTGGGGGGAGCTGAGCCGTCCATAGCGCCGCCCACAGCGCAACGGCGCTGCTATTAACATCTGCGTACGTTTTATATATTTTAAAGGATTTTTCAGCGGTAAGTGGAATTTTATGACTACGGTTTTTCATACCTAAATATAAACTTTATAAATTTAACATGTCATCTGCTTTTGCTTTACTTCATGGGTGGATGTTGAAAGAAGCGCATATTTCAATTAAAGGTTTGTTTAAATTGTTCTGTACGATTTAAAAAAAAAATAAGATTAAAATTTTATGCTACTAATAATCACACCAGTTTTCAAAATTATTTACCTGTAACCCCTATCTTAATGCAAGCGAACAGAGATACAAGGCCCCACAGATTTAGTGTGCACATTCAATGCAGCTTAGACCCGAACCTGGCGTAAACCATGACCTTTAATGACCTCTTTACAAGGGTGTGTTTATTTATTGATGAATTTTTAGCGGTTGTGATTTTGGGGCCCCAAAAAAGTTTTTGTATCCGGCAAGGCCGCACCCAAGGGGTGGGCCTTGGGGTCCGGTCCCCCCTCCACCGAAATATAAAATTTTGTTAGCAAAACAATAATGATGAAGAGTATTTTTGAAAAATTTAGGCTTTTCACCTTTGGTCTCCTTCCGAAATTTTTGGACCCATTTTTGGACACCACCCCGCAATTTTTTCCTGGGTACGGCATTTGGGCTTTTTAAAATAGAAGTCCGCCACTGCGTTCTTACCCGACACAGAATAGAACTAACACTACGACACAGCATTTAGCTATTTGAGTTTCCCAATCTGGTGTGACTAAGATTTTAAGCACATTTTATGCACTTGCAGGCCTGTTTATCGGCAGAGCTACCGGGGCATTTGCCCTGGGCCCACACTGTTCAAGGGCCCAAAATTTTTATAATTTTCAACAAATTTTTATATATAAAAAAATTAAATTTAAAAAATTCTTTGTAAAAATATTTAATTTGCCATTTTCTCGAAAATAGAAAATGAGTTGGCACGAAGGTTGGCAGCTAATTCTCTGGCATTTTACTCTACTAAGGCTCCTCTAAAATCCATCAGCATTAGGTCAAAATTCGTGAGCGAACGTCTGAGTCTTTTTTTGTAAGTTTTATCTCTCTATTCTAAAAAATATAACGACGGCTGCCACCGCTGTCAAAAGCTTGCTCTGCTATCTCCTTCGAAACCGTGGCAATTTATCTTTCGGCGAAGGTGTCTACGGATTCGGAAAATTCCGGGGAAACCGTTAAGCTGACTTAAATTTTGAGTCATTATATTGCAATGATGCCAGGTTAATACTCATGACGCAAACTTTACATCAAGAGTCAAACAATTTTGCTTTTATTTTAGATTCCACATCGCTGGAATTAATTGAAATTACTCATGTTAGGAAAATTTTCGTTTACTACAGTGCGAAGAACGGGCACGCAGCTAGTAAATAAATACTATATTTTCGGTGTGACATTATATATACGGGTTAAATCTGAATTTCTTTTACTTCACATGCCGCTATATGCTGATACACACTCATGTCCATAAATTAAGGATAATGAAGTTCAGGCTAAGAAAGAGAAAGAAGCAAAACAAATTTGACTTATTTGTAAAGTCTATTTATTAAACAAAAAGTAAAGAGCAAAAAAGATGCTATATGTTTGACATAATTAATAAAAATTGCAAGTTTTACTACCTTGACCAAATTTCAAAAAAGAACCTATTTACAAAAAACAGTATAACATGGTTAGTAGGATGGTTAATACGGAGTATGTCTCCCGGACGATGCAATACAGGCCTGACAACGCCTAGGCATGCTGAGTATCAAATGATCAATCTGATCTTGGGGAATATTGCACCACTCATCAAGCAATGCACTCCGAAATTCCGGTAGACAGGTGGGAGGGGGTTGACGGGCTGCAATTCGTCGGCCAAGCATATCCCACACATGCTCTATTGGATTCAAGTCCAGTGAGTATGCTGGCCAATGCATACGGGTGATATCCTCCGAATAAAGGCATTCGTCTACAATGTTTGCACGGTGAGGACGGGCGTTGTCATCCATAAACACAAATTCAGCACCCATGGCGCCCCGAAACAAACGTACATGTTGTTCCAGAATGACATCCCGATAGATGTGGCCTGTCATCGTTACACTCTGAACATGCAGGTCAGTTCTCGAACCAAGAATAATTCCTCCCCAAACGAGCCATCCTGCACCACCGTAACGGTGTCTTTCAATGGTGTTCTCTTGGTGGTAACGGGTACCTGGCGCTCTCCAGATGAATGTCCGGCGAGAATCAGACTCCAAACTAAACCTGGACTCGTCGGAAAACATCACACAAGACCACTGTTGCGGTGTCCACAATGCATGCTCTCTACTCCAGGTTAATCGCAGGCGACAGTGAGTTGCGGTAAGTGGAACACATCTGACAGGCCTACGAACATATAGACCAATGTGCCCTAAGCGTCTGTACACGGTCTGCCTTGAAACTGTCGTACCGGTAGCTGAAGAGAGCTGACGAGACAGGTCTGATGCTGTACTCCGTCTGTTTCTTTTGGCAGTAACTGCCAAATAGCGGTCCTCATTCGGCGTTGTAACTCGGGGGCGACCTGTGCTGTAACGTCTACTCACATTACCATCATCTTGGAATCGTTGCCAAAGCCTGGAGATGACACTCTGGGCGATTCCAAGTTCCTCGGATACTTCCAGCTGGGTACGTCCACATTCCAGTCGTCCGATAATTCTTCCACGTAAAACATCATCCAAATGCCTCCTTTGTGCCATAACTATGCGGTTTTTGCACTGAAAGGCTTTCACAGCGCTTGTGAACAATTTTACTTCTTTGCCACCATTCCTTATATACCCCTCTCTTACACTCTCGTCATTGTTTCGTTGGTTTCCTGTAATTTGCATATTCTTCTTCAAGATGTGTGTGATCATTCCACAGGTGAAATTTTTATTTTAGAGATCAATTTCTGTGTGATTCTGAATTATCCTTAATTTATGGACATGAGTGTAGTTATTAATATATCTACTAATGTGGCTATATGTAAGTAATTGTTATTATTAATATTAATTTTCAATAAAATCCCAATAATAAGTTAGTATAAAATGGTAACGAAATCGCAGTCCTTAATTTTGCGAGACTCGCGAGACGTCTCGCGTCTCGCGCGAGACGAGACAGAAATTTCTTTTCGAGACGCGAGACGAGACACAGTGTTTGCGAGACGATAGGAGACGCGAGACGAGACGAGACAGCCCCGATTCTCGTCTCGCACGTCTCGCGTCCATCCCTAGTCCCAGCCCTCAACACAATGGGAGAGGACGTTTCTGCCTGCGTCTATTTCGATGCATTGTTTACCCTGTTTAGCGCAAAAAAAATCCAAAAAAATACCCGCAGAACTTATGTTTTACATAGGCGGATCCGGAGGGGGTGGGGCAGATGCAGTGGCACTTGCACCCCTGAGACGAACGAAGTTCACACTATAGGAGATAGACATGTTTTGTAAATTCAAAATTCAAATGATTTTAAAAGAAAATGCAATAAAAATTAGTAATTCATCTCTGTGCAATTATTGATGATTAATCAAAATTACATTGTTTCCTACTATGTACAATCGAAAAAAAGCACGTAATCGATAAAAACACTGTAAAATAGAAAACCTAATACATCAAGTAAAAGATTAATTAATTAAAATGAGCGTTACATTAAATACCTCAATCGAAAATTCCTTTAATGTGGTTAAATTAGTGTGTCATAAAAAAAAATAATGCCATCATATACCGTACATTTTCAACCTTCCGGTGAGTTCCCCCCCCCCTTTAACTTATGAAAAGTGTATATGGTTTTTAAAATAATCGAATAGAAATCGCGGAGAAAATACATAGTTTATTCTGAATATGCGTAGCTGTTAATGCCGATTGAAGATGACTTGCGGTTGACATATATCCTTGCAGGGCGAAAGTCCGGGTCCAGAAGCTCGACTTTGCAGTGTAAGTAATTCTCTTAAAAATATTTATTTGCTTGAATTTGTGATATGTAGTATAAAGTTCAGGTTCTAAATAATCGTATAATGTTGTAATTTAGTCTTCGGAAGCTTCTAATAACGTTTAAAGTATATGTTTATAGTACGATGTTCGGATATTGGCGATATTCTAATTGTCGCCAAACCGAGTTCCGGTGTGTGGTTTGTATGTAAACAAAACTGTGGAACTTTTAAAAAGGTTATGTTCATAGATCATGAATGATAGTAAATAATCGAATTGTATTAATTAGATAACGATATAACTTTTATACTGCTTTTATTTTTGTTAAAAAAAAGGTGCTGTTTTTCATTTTATAAATGTCAATCTTTAGTCGTTTTATCTTAAAGAATATGTAATCGTTTTTATTATTTGATGAATTTTTGTAATTGTATGTTTTGAATGAATAAGAGTTTTAATAAATCATTATGTTTATTCATTTGTGTAAGTTATTCTGTTTCAGTAGTCATCATTTTCCCATTATTCAGACACCCTTTTTTCAAATATCAAATATTTTGGGGGTTTTTTCATATGGTTTGGTGAAAATTTTGGGAATAAAAACATTTTCTGCACCCGCCCCTTTATTTTTCTTTTATATTTTGATAGATTAAGTATAAATTTCAAATTGTACAGAATGCAGATCAAGTATTTACCTCATGACGTTTTTAGTTATTTACTTAAAAAGCATAATAACAAATATGTATACATATGTAAAAAATATTTCAGAATGGTGAATTTCTAAAAGAAAAATTCGTATAACACCTCATGTGTAAGAAGTAGACTTCAGGAGCCTGTTTATATCTATTAGCGCTTTGTAGATTAAATAAGAAGTTAGATTTGAGAGTATTTAATATTTGTGAATTTGATAAATATACTAAAGGCCTAAATAAACATTTGTAAAGTATTAAACAAGATCGTTTCAAATTTAACAATTAAGTAGCAAAATATCTTTTTATCACATAACATAATAATAATAATAAAAAAGTCAGTCCATATACTAGCCCTTTGAAATATTGTAATAGTTGTATCAGTTGTTCTAATGATTTGATTGTTTTTGCTTCAAAAGACAATTTTTTTTCTATTGTGTGCAATTTACATACAATAGTTAAGCTCTAAAATGTAAAATTTAAGTTTTTTCTATTGTAAAGTACTGATTTTTTCATTTATTTAAAATGTTACTGTGATTCATCAATAATTTCTTTAAAAAATTTATTTTTGACTAATGTTATTTTATGATAGTTTTTTTTTAAGTAAATGCTAACATTGCTTTTTTTCAAATATTACTTTTATCCTGTATGTTATTTTTTATCGGTGTCCGCTAAACTAAAAATGCTTGCTCAAGTCGCAGCTTTTTCCGCTTCGAAATCTAGCTTGAACAACTTAAATTACGAGTGAAATAACTGGATATCGTAAACGCTCCAACGCAGCGAGGAGCGCGCCAAATACGTCGGCCAGCCGAATCCGTGGTTCCAAGATTTTCGCTGGTGAGCTGGCCCACGTTATTACAGGGGCTCTAATAGATATACGCTGACGAAGTGTGACGTCACAGCCGGGTTTTGGGCATCAAAACATTGTGTTCCCATGTTAATTTCCCATAGGGTTTTATAAATTGCTTCATATCTTCAAAATTACACAAAAATAAGACATTTCACTCCATTTTTCAACTACAGTGCAGTAAGTTTTATCTCTTGTATGAATATCAAGTAAATTGAATGACTATAAATATGATTACTTCGTCGATAATAGTTGAAATCGTCTAAGCCTAACGATCCGAGAATGTAAAAAACATTATACATCCGTAATGTCGGCATGTATTAGTTCTAAACTAGTGTTGTATTTTTGGTGTTTTTCAATGTGCTAATGAATAATTAGTTGATCACAAATAATAACTAAATGTGTATGACTTTTGTTTTATAATTTTTTTATGAATTGATCGAATATTTTTGAAATGTTTTACAATGTATCATTTTGCATGATTACTACTTACAACCCTGTTTAATTTGTATTGAATATGACTATTGCTTATTATAAGTGAAGAAATTGTTGGATATGTGATGAACTAAATAAATTGTTCCCCTATTTATATATTTATTTCTTAATTATAGGAATGAATCAGTGCTTACATGAATTTCTGCTGCATAATTTGAAGAGCATTAATCTAACAGACCCATTGGAAAAGGCATGAATTAATTTTAATAATTCAGTCTTTTTTAATAGATCTGTTGGACACTAAACTGCACTCTCCACTTACTTAAATGAATAATCATCTAGAATGTAAGTATTTTACATTAAAAAAAATATTCTACACTCATGTCCATAAATTAAGGATAATTCAGAATCACACAGAAATTGATCTCTAAAATAAAAATTTCACCTGTGGAATGATCACACACATCTTGAAGAAGAATATGCAAATTACAGGAAACCACCAGATGGCGTGGATGGTACGTCACAATGACGAGAGTGTAAGAGAGGGGTATATAAGGAATGGTGGCAAAGAAGTAAAATTGTTCACAAGCGCTGTGAAAGCCTTTCAGTGCAAAAACCGCATAGTTATGGCACAAAGGAGGCATTTGGATGATGTTTTACGTGCCAAAAGAAACAGACGGAGTACAGCATCAGACCTGTCTCGTCAGCTCTCTTCAGCTACCGGTACGACAGTTTCAAGGCAGACCGTGTACAGACGCTTAGGGCACATTGGTCTATATGCTCGTAGGCCTGTCAGATGTGTTCCACTTACCGCAACTCACTGTCGCCTGCGATTAACCTGGAGTAGAGAGCATGCATTGTGGACACCGCAACAGTGGTCTTGTGTGATGTTTTCCGACGAGTCCAGGTTTAGTTTGGAGTCTGATTCTCGCCGGACATTCATCTGGAGAGCGCCAGGTACCCGTTACCACCAAGAGAACACCATTGAAAGACACCGTTACGGTGGTGCAGGATGGCTCGTTTGGGGAGGAATTATTCTTGGTTCCAGAACTGACCTGCATGTTCAGAGTGTAACGATGACAGGCCACATCTATCGGGATGTCATTCTGGAACAACATGTACGTTTGTTTCGGGGCGCCATGGGTGCTGAATTTGTGTTTATGAATGACAGCGCCCGTCCTCACCGTGCAAACATTGTAGACGAATGCCTTCAATCAGAGGATATCACCCGTATGCATTGGCCAGCATACTCACCGGACTTGAATCCAATAGAGCATGTGTGGGATATGCTTGGCCGACGAATTGCAGCCCGTCAACCTCCTCCCACCTGTCTACCGGAACTTCGGAGTGCATTGCTAATGAGTGGTGTAATATTCCCCAAGATCAGATTGATCATTTGATACTCAGCATGCCTAGGCGTTGTCAGGCCTGTATTGCATCGTCCGGGTATTGACCATCCTACTAACCATGTTATACTGTTTTTTGTAAATAGGTTCTTTTTTGAAATTTGGTCAAGGGAGTAAAACTTTCAATTTTTATTAATTATGTCAAACATATAGCATATTTTTTCTCTTTTCTTTTTGTTTAATAAATAGACTTTACAAATAAGTCAAATTTGTTTTGCTTCTTTCTCTTTCTTTGCCTGAACTTCATTATCCTTAATTTATGGACATGAGTGTATATTGTTTTAATTTTGTTGTGTTAATTTAAAACAAAACAGTTATATTAGTTTGATTAAATTATTTTAATTGTTCCCAGTAATTGAAATAAGAAATTGCTTTTGATGTGAATGAGCAGATGTACAAACATATACATCTATGTATACTATTAAATATATATATTGCACTTTTTGTGTGTATAGCTTGTTAGTATGCAAGTATAGTATGCAAATAGCACTTACGACAACATAAAAACATCAAATATCAATTTAAAATTCACAAAACTTGCAAAGATTCATTAAATAAAGCACTTACCTTTTTTTTTTTTTTTTTAAATAAATCGCTCAGAAATGTCCCTAACACCCACCGGCTTATAACGTTACACCAGCATGCTTACTTTTATTTACTTTTATATTGACACTGCATTTCTAACAAACACAGACACCGGTCGATAACGTAGAACCAACATGCTTTCTTTTATTTACGTTTATATTGACACTGCATTTCTAACAAACACACACACCGGCTGATAACGTAAAACCAGATATTTAATTTTTGTAAGTTATTAATGCTGTGTGAAACATGCTTGCAATTGTTGTTCTGGTGTCATTTATTTTTTAAAAAAAAGGAAAATCTGAAGCCCTTTCAGATTTTAAATACGCACCCAAGTGCTATATATTAAAAGACAATCATAATTTATGCGTCGTCCCTATTTTTCTTCCTTATTCCATTAGGTTGGAAAGTGTATCATTACTCATGAGTGAGCATTATTTTTCTTCCTTTTTTATGAAACCCATCTTTGGAATCGAAATCTATCTTAAAATTGCCTGTTAAAACTATTTTACAATCTTCGCCAAGTATATTACATCTATACTTCACCGTTTTAAATATTGTTTCAAATGTACATCATAATCCATGAGTGTGCCGTGTTTGTCTTCTTGGGTTGATTCCTACTTAACGCCTCAACTCTCGCCAAGGTGGCGATCATTAAACATATACAGTAACCATGAAGATTTTGTGTATTTATGTGGCAATCGTAATTTAGAAATAAAATGGCGATTTGGAACAACCTGTAAGTATAGCATTCCGTTACATTTTTAATTATTTTGGGTTGCCAATTAATGTAGTTTTAATAATTAAGTGTCTTCAAATTCCTTAACTAGTGTGTTTATCACTAATTTGTTCACTTTAGTTTTCATGTAGTTGTTTAGGGAGCGTTGAAACTTGTGCATAACTCCTAGAGACCCATGATTTCAAAGCTCGCCAAAGTGCGAGGAATTTTTAGTATGGCGAAAGTAGGGCCGTTAAAATAGGAATCAACTCTTTCTTGAACCATAAAGCACATCTTTGGAATCCAAATCTATCTTAAAATCGCCTACTGATCCTTCTGTTTTAAAATCTTTACCTGGCATATTCGAACTATACGCATATTCCAATTATATCTCGTAGACATTTTAAATACTTTTTGGAGTGAGCATCATAATCCATGAGTGTATCGTGTTTTCCTTCTTTGTTCCATAAAACACTTCTTTGGAATAGAAATCTATATTAAAATCGCCTACCAAGACTGTTTAACAGTTTTCGCCAGGCATAGTCAAATTACACTTCACCTTTATAAATACCATTAGTGTATCATAATCTATGATGTGTACCGTATTTGTCTTCACTGTTCTATAAAACACTTCTTCGGAATTAACATCTATATTTAAATCGCTTACTAAAACTATTTTACAATATTCGCCAGGCGTTTTCTAACTATACTCAAAATATATTTATAATAAATTGTCGCGTTTTGGCACCCAGTTTAGCAATCATTTATCAAAAATGGCAAACCTTGTGCGACTTTCAACATTTTATTAGCGCCTGCCCCCCCCCTCACGTTATCTGGCAAACACATTTCAAAAATGACTGGACGCGAAAATTGTACCAAAATCGTGTCTACACAAAAAGCAAGGTTGAAATTAATAGTACTCTGGTGCTAAAAACACTTGATAACTAAATACATGTTTAGTGCCGGATATTCGATCGGGCAACCAAAGGAGCTTCGGATATCAGATAAAATCAGTATCCGTTACATCCCTAAAGTTTAACACAGAATATAAAACTTACCACTGAAAAATGGAAAGTAAACACCCAACATTAGGGTATTTAACCCTGATTTTGGGTTAAATACCCTAATTTTGAGCTTCTTGGGCTTGGGATAATTGGGCTTGTCGCGCTTCTTTTTTAGTTAATATAGATTTTAATTCCGAAGAAATGTTTTATACAACAGAGAAGACAAATGCCGTACACTCATAAATTATGATACACTTTCGAAATGAGATTTATAAAGGTGAAGTATGGTTTGACTATGCCTGTCGGAAATTGTTAAACAGTTTTGGTAGGCGATTTTAAGATGGAACAAGGAAGGGAAACACGGTACACTCATGGATTATGATGCCTATTCCAAACAGTATTTAAAATGTCTACGGGATATAGTTGGAATATGCCACAGGGGCGTATCCAAGGGGGAGTTAGGGGGGTCATAACCCCCCATGAGAAATATTTTGACATACAAAATGTATATTCTTCACTACATTATCACACACACGTATACATATATATGAGTTGTAGTAGTCGTAACCCCCCCCCATAAAAAATTTCTGGCTACGCCCCTGCGGAGAAGATTGTAAAACAGTTTCAGTAGGAGATTTTAAGATAGATTTCGATTCCAAATATGTGTTTATTATGGTACAAGAAAGAGTTGATTCCTATTTTAACATCCCACTCTCGACATGGGCGCCGGCAGAATATTTCCCAGGGGGGGGGCAAAGACTACTTCAACGTATGGTTACCATGTTGGAAAGAGGAAGGGAAAACACTGTATACAAAAATCCAGGGGGGGGCATTGTCCTCCCTTTGCTCTATGCTGCCGGCGCCCATGACTTTCGCCAACCAAAAAAATCCCCGCACTTTGGCGAGCTATGTAGTCATGGGTCTCTTAGGAATTATACACAAGTTTCAACGCTCCCAAGAGAACCAGATGAAAAAGTGAACAAATTAGCGATAAACGCACTAGCTAAGAAATTTGAAGACACTTAATTTTAAAACTACATTAATTAGCAACCCTAAATAAATAACATAACGCTGTACTTACATGTTCTTCCAAATCGCCATTTTAATTCTAAATTACGATTGCCGCATAAATGCAAAAAATCGTCCTCGTAACTGCATATGTTTAATTATCGCCACCTTGGCGAGAGTCGGGACGTTAAAGTAGGAATGGACGATATCGATATGACGTCATTTTTCCACCAACACGTGACCTTTCGGCTGTGTTGATGAGTGGCCCTGTAATCTGATTGGCTGAAGTGTATATTTTCCATCCACACGTGGCTGAAATAGCCTCGTCTCAGTATAAGTTTTAATATGTTAGCACTTTTTAATGGGAATCTTTGGAGAGATATCTTTCTGCAGTCATGTACAGGTTCCAGAGAGTTATTGAAACATTCGTAGGCAGCACAATACAGAGGTATAATTATTATTTTTTTGATTTTGCGCTTATTACCAGGAGTCCAGCACATAAGCCTATGGAGAAATGGTTGTTTGTTTTCCACCGTCACGTGACTTTTATAGCCTCGAACACAAGGAGGCGATATCCTCCATTAACCCAAGAAAGACAAACACGGCACACTCATGGATTATGAAGCACCAGCAGACAAGCCCTTTTCAGCAGTACAAGCTTTTAAAAGTAAACGCTAAAGAAACGCCGACAGAACTGAGAGGGAAAAAAAAGGCGCTAAAACACAGCTTTTTTTTTCTCGGCTTGAAAACATTGGCTGCATTCGTAAACGATAAACTCGTTGCACGAGTGCAACTCGTTTGGCGTTTACGAATGCGGCCATTGTTATCCATTCCTGGATACTTTTAGCTTTGATTTTAGGCATAATTTCTCCGGCAGAGTTGGCAACAGTGATTCGTTGGGTAAAAGCGACAAACCGGAGAAGCGGCGAAAATTTACTCGTACGGAAAATCCCATAGGAGAAACTGGTTTCCGGACAGCCTGTACTTATCCCAGTGAGCCATGTTTTAGTTGACAGCATGGTTATGTGCAGTTAGTTCACTGTGTTGCGAGCCGCTAGCGTTCAGTTTTTTTCAGTTAAGCAAGCGGCTTTAGTTAAAAAAAAATTCTGAATTCTTATAATCAAGAAAATAAAAATGAAGAGAAGTGTGAAGCAGAATTCTTTGCCGTGTAAGCAAAAGAAAATAGACGGATTTTTTATCTCGGATAAAATTGATAATGGAAAGGCAGCTTCAGAAATGCAACAAAGTCAAAATATGATGGAGGTGCATGAAAATTTTAAAATGAGCACAAACGAAAATAAAACTGAAGCTGGGCATAAAAGTTTAGGAAAAAGAAAATTCGAACTGTCTTGGCTGCAAGATTTTGATTGGCTGCAATATGAAGATAGAATTGCAAAATGCAAGGTTTGCAACTTATTTCCTAAGTTGAGTGACAGTACCTCAAGAGTAGTTCAAGGCTACTCGTCCAATTTTAAATTGGAAACTTTAAAAAAACATAGTGCTTCTGATCGCCATCTTCGTTGTGAGGAAGCAAAACTGGCAAAAGAAAAGCCATGTGACCCGCCGATAGCTAAATGCATAAAAACTATGGATAAAAAAACATTTGATCACCTAACTGCATTATTCAATGCATCGTATTACTTGGCTAAAAATAACCGACCATTTAGTGATTTCAAAGAGTTACTGATGCTGCTATCTAAATTGGATGTAACAGACTCTGACAAGTACTGTAATGAAAAAAGCTGTCAAGAATTCGTTTCTGAAATTGCTGAGCATATGCGAGAGGAATTTATTTCCAAATTAAATGATTGTAACTATGTAAGCATTTTAATAGACTCTTCAACAGACAAATCTGAAGAGGAACAATTAATAATATACATGCGTTACATTTTTAATGCAGAAGTAAATGAGTCATTTTTAACTATGGTGCCTC
Source organism: Cheiracanthium punctorium (assembly GCA_038373885.1). Classification (NCBI taxonomy): domain Eukaryota; kingdom Metazoa; phylum Arthropoda; class Arachnida; order Araneae; family Cheiracanthiidae; genus Cheiracanthium; species Cheiracanthium punctorium. The sequence continues at coordinate 248,858 of JAWZYV010013289.1, forward strand.
TGAACAATTGTTCAGCTGATGGCTACATCCAAGCCATTACAGAAGAACTCTCAAGATTAGGCTTGGAGAAGCTCTTGTCTTCCAATAATTTAGTAGGACTAGCTACTGACGGAGCTGCAACAATGATAGGTATACACAAAGGGGTAGCAACAAAGCTATCAAAACAAATCAATCATTTAAAAACAATTCATTGTGCTGCCCATAAATTGCAATTGAGTGTTTTGCAATCTTGTAAAGATTTGAAAATAATTGATGAATTAGATGCAACTCTCATGAATCTTTACAAGTTTTATATGAATTCTCCTAAACGTTTAAGAGAATTAAAGGTAGTTTCAGAAGCCCTAGAACTAAAATTTGTAAAGCTCATGTATGTCCACAAAATAAGATGGGTTGCCAGCAAAGTTGGCACAATCAAGGCTGTAATTAGAGATTGGAAGTCTCTAGTTTTTCATTTGGAAAGTACCACTCAAGCAAAGAATACAGATGGCAATGCAGCTAAAGGTCTGCTTAAAAAGCTTAAAGATTTTAGATTTTTAATAACCATGCACTTTTTGTGTGACTACGTAATGATTTTCAAACAACTCTCTCTGTTTTTCCAGAGATCAAACTGTTTGCTTAGTCAAACTAAAGTTCATCTTGAGCAAGCAGTTTACAGATTGGAAAATCTTAAAAGCACTCCTGCAGAACATGAAAAAAATTTTGTAAATAATGTATCATTAAGTGGAATGTTTCATGATGTCCAGTTATCAGATGTCACCAACAAGAAATTTTCCGTTGATAAGAATAATTTAATTGAAGCAGGTGTGAAGTATTTGAAAGAGAGATTCATCGAAAATGAAACAGAAATAATTGCAGCAACTGGTATCTTTGATACTCTAAGTTGGCCTGAAGGCAAAGAAATGCAAAATTTTGGAGAAGAAGAAATAAAGCTGCTTTCACAACATTTTGCCACTTCTCTTGCCATTAATGAAAAAGATGGTATCCTTAAAGTACTAGATGAGTGGTATGAATTTAAAGTTTTTGGGAAAGGTTTATCACTCCAATATCTTTATGAAAGGTGCTTATCAATGAGGGAGAGATTCCCATACTTAACAAAACTTTTGTCTGTTGTGTTGACACTTCCTGTTTCAACATCTAGTTGTGAAAAAGGTTTTAGTACAATGAACACCATTAAAAACAAACTGCGTTCAAATTTAAGACAAGAGTCCCTAAACAATTTGATGTTTATTAATTTAAATGGACCTCCTTTAAAGGAATTCAACCCTAAAAAGGCCATTGATAAATGGTACTTCAAAGCAAAAACTCAGAGACATTGCTAGTGTATAGTTATTGTTTATTTTGCATAATATTGTATATAGTTTAAGAACATTTCTTTTGCCTTTAAACTGAGCTGCTTTAAAAAATTTCAAACTGGGCTGGAAGTTTTTTTTTTTTTTTCCCCTTTCTTTTGGTGTGTGTGTGTGTGTGAGATTTAAGGAGATATGTCTTAAGGAGTATTTAAAGGTAAGAATATTATTTGATCCACTGCTATAGTTTTTAATTGCATAGCTCTATTTATGTATTATAATTGCAATTTAAAAGTGTATTTTCTTGAAAAGAGTAAACAATTCTTAGAACTAACATTTATTATTTTTTTTAATGTGTATCTGTGTTGTCGCAAATAAAGTCTGCTTGGCGAAATTTCCTCCGGAAAAATGGAAAAATACCAAACTTTCTTACTTAAAACATTTTTATCTCTAATTCCCTGCAAAATTATGAATAGTTAAAATCATTAATTAAAAAAAATAGCTTTGTAAGATTATGACTAGCCCATGCATAAAAAGCATTCAAGTCGAGGAAATATTTTCATGTGGCTCCTAAATATTTTCATTCATGTGGCTCCTAAAAATATTTCCTGGCTCCTAAGATTTTACAACTTTTGTCAGTCCCTGCTCATACGTTTTAGACCGAATCACAGAAATTTAGTCGCAAAATCAAATTAAATAGCATCTTCACATTACGCTGAATAGGGGGCAGGTACCCCCCCCCGAACTTTGCAAATCCTAGAGCCTCTTTAAAAGCAAAATAAATTTATGTCCACTATTAAAAAAAATCAGGAACGGACCTATAAAAATTTCTGCTGTGGTTTTAGCCGAAACTTAGTGTAAATACGCGTTAGGGCCCCTTAGAAAGACCCCCACCGAAGGCACCCTACACATCGGCCTAGAGCCCACGTGAAGCTAATTGGCCGTAATCCCACACCACAACACAGCCATCTTTGTCGAGAAATTGCCTAACACTCTTGTTTATTTAACTGGAATATTGGGTCTGATTTCGTGTAAATAAAGGTTCTGGCGAAAATTTTAAAACAGTTTTTGCAGGCGATTTTATCATAGGTTTCAATTTTGAAGAAGTATTTTATGGAACAAGAACACAAATACGGCACACTAGCGGAATAAGGTGCACATTCTAAACAGTGTTTTAAAAAATCATGTATAAGTATAGTTAGAATATTTTGCAGTTTTTGTAGGCGATTAAATATATAACCATAATATGTTTAATATTTATTCACTTATTTTTCATTTGTAGGTTCAACAATATCCAATGTGTGCGAAAAGCGGTTGCTTAAGATTGTTTATTTATATAATAATTTTTTTGCATTTTCCATTTTCTTCAAAGGATACTGAAACTGTCCCTTAAAATTTTGTGGGTGCTCTGATCCCTTATCACCCTAACATTAAATTTTATGGGCGCCTGAGCATCCACGTAGTTGACGCCCCTACTCATATACAAATATTTCTTGAATGTAGGAAAAAACGCGTACTAGAATAAAACGTCAACAAAAGGGAAAAAAAAGTATTCCCCTCCCCCCTCAGAACAATAGTTTTATGTAAATATTGAAAATAAGCTTATTTTCTTTTAAAGTAAATATGAGAATGGAATCCAATCAAACGTTGACTTGCACCAAAATCTTTATTTTTAAGTAAAAGAAGGAGCCAATTTTTATAGTTTGAGAATCTACAATTTCGTTTGTGGGATTACGGCCGATTAGCTACGCGTGGGCTCTAGGCCGAAGGGTGGGGTGCCCTCCGTGGGGGTCTTTCTAAGGGGTCCTAACCCGCATTTACACTAAGTTTCAGAGAAAACTGATCTGTTATCGCCTGTCAGGCAATTTTAATCTGTTATCATATTAATCACGAAAATTCCCCGCGTTAAATAAAAAGGAATTGCTTTTATTTTGATCGGTTAAGCCACATGTCAAGGTCATGCAGATCAGTAAGTTCAGTGAATTAGAAGGAGAGGACTAAACATAAAGCACGGGAACTATAGAAGCCTCGGGCAAACTGAAAACAAGAGTTTTTTTTTTTTTTAATTTATTGTTGAGATCGGCACTCCTGTTGCACGAACTCACAAAATACATGCACATATATTTTACATTTAGCAATATATTATAGCAAAAACACTTAAAAGTTATACAATAATAAATATGTTTTATCATATTTTTTAAAAATTAATGTATATATCGATCATTCTTTTGAGAAAAATACAATCTTTTATTGAGATTTTTTTTTCTTTAAACAAAATATTCAAAATTATTCAAAAGGAAATTTTGAAGCGCTTAATAGAAATTTAATTGATTTCAAACGATTTATTTAAATTTTAATGAAATTTAAAATCGTTATCATTTGCTTTGTTTTTTCCGTTAAAAGGTTTAAATAATATATTACCTAGTTTTATGTGACATCTAAATATTAATGAATCATACAAATGACATTGAAACTAGGGATATAACGGATATTGATTTTGCCGGATATCGGATATCCGGCAGCTCCTTTGGTTGCCGGATACGGATATCCAGCACCAAACATGTATTTCGTTATTAAGTTTGTTTTTCCATTTTTTTTTTTATTATAATGACATCAGAACAATGAACTGCAAACATGTTTCACACATCATTTTTTTTTTTAATAATTGACTTATAATTTTCAAAAACTAAATATCTTTACATGTACAGAGATGCCAAGTCTTCCGCTTTTTTCGGGAGATTTCCCCACCACTAATTTTTACTTACAAACTTGTGCTTATAATAAGTCCAAATATTTAATGCAAAATAAAACTGTCTAAAAATTGTGGCGGGAGACTTGGCATCTCTGCATGTATATATATATACAAATAAAAAGTGTTACTTATATATAAACAGTTAAAATATTCTTTTTATGTGTACAGTGCTGGCAGAAGCAAACGAATTTTAACCATGACACATTTATTATTACACCTATAATTGTAGACTTCTCAAAGAAATGCATACTTTTTTACTTTCCGAACATGTACCATGTAAGGAAAGTATTGTAATCATGAAAAAATTCAATCTCGAGATTTTGGTGTATTTACACGTTTTGGGGTCTTCTGAATTCATTTATGCTATTTTTACGAGATGTATGTGTGTATGTGAGTGAACACGATAGCTCTTAAATGGAGTATTCGACTGAGCTCAAATTGGGTATATATGTTATAAACCACCGTCGCAAGACCGGTATTGATTTTGGTGTGCTTAGGACTTATAGTTTTTCTACAGGGCTACGACAAAGATTTCTTTTACATTATGGCCTTGGGGGGGGGGATTCTTGAAAGTATGCTAGCGTTTAAACGGCGCATTCGATTGAGTTTCAATTTGGTATATTGTTTGAAGTATTCATCGATTAAAATTTGTAAATGTTCGGAAAGTCGAGTGGAGTGACTCCAGATTTTTTTTTATTTATTTAAGAATAAGATGTATCTATTTTGATAAGATACCTATGATATATGACTCATTTTTTTTTTCCAAACATACGTTTAATGCCTTTTTTTCTGTTAATCATTTAATATTAATTTACATTAAGCCACTTTTTGTTTTATTTTAACTTAAATTACTTTTAGAGATTGGTAAGTAAAAACTAAATCCCTTTTAATTATTTATAATGAAATTATAATGTTTTCTTTTGTGGTTTTATACAGGTATGAAACATAATTTTCAGGTTATACATTAAATTTCTTTAATAATAAATAATAATAAACTACAAGTTAAAAAACAAAAATAGATCTGTTTGATTGTTTAGCTTATAAAATACATTAGCAAGTTTAATTATTACTATCTTGCACATTACATTCTCTCATTTCATTTATTCTCTCCTTTTAAAGCGATTAATGGATTTAAAAAATTGTTTCCTTCTGAGAGTCGAGAAATTGAATCACAACAATATTTTCCGAAGATACTTTGATAAAGGGAATCTTTATTAAGTGCTTTTGAAATTATAGTTGTGATTTTGCTTTTCTAGAGGGAAAAATACTTTTTTTTAATATAATTTACTATTTACAATGCCCACTAATGTTTTACTAGTAAAAAGATTAATTTTTCTTAAATAAATTACTTAATTTTAAGAACTTTATTAAGAAATACATTGATAGTATTTGAGTAAAGAATCTATAAAACTTAATTTTTGCATTGTGAAAAATACTGTTGATTTTCCTTTTCCTAATTTAATGAAAACTTGGAGTCTCAAATCAATTAGTATGTTCTTAATGCTGTACGGATTTTTAAAAATCTGACATAAAATTGTATGCTATTCAGAATTTTTAGTCATATATGATATTACAGAGCCGTATTCACTTGCACGACTACAAGGCATAACCCCCTCCCCCTCCCTTTCACAATTCAGTATCCACCCTGCCTCTAATACATGCAGAAATGTTTTATTTGTTGAGCGAAACTGTCCCTTTTCTTAATAATACTCTCCCAGTTTTACATCAAGTTATATTAATTGTAATAATAGATTTATTGCATCCCTTTTTTTTTCTTGTTGTATTTTATTCATATATGAAGTTCAATATTTGATAAGTTATCCTACTAAATATTTATACTTCATCAGTCTTGCGTATTTCAGTAAGTTTTTTTTTTTTTTTTTTTTTTTTTCAGTTTATCTTAAAAGTTTAATAAGCTATAAGTTTTATAAAGAAGAGAGCTTTATAAGATGTAAATGTATCTAATAAAAATTTAAAAAAATGGTGATTTTTGGTAGTTGCCGTTAAATGCGTCATTATCAACACAGGCGATGACGAGACAATTAGGCATTTGTCCGTTAAAAATATTATCCTGAACAAAGCTCATGTTTCCTGTTGGAACAGAGTACGTTTTACAAACAACTCGATTGATTGGATACTTTGCAGCAGTTTTCTCTAAACTTTTGGCATGTCCCAGCATGACGCCTGGGGAAACTCTCACTTTTCTCACAAATAGCGAAGCGTACTCTAAGTCGACTTTAAACTGACCGTCACCCAACAGGCAAAATTCAGGTTTACTCCGTATGAGTTTAATTTTCATATCCACCATGTTCAGAAGAAGTCTTTCTTGATGAAACATATCCAAATGCAAACGGCCGATCATATCGACTGATTTACTGAGCGCGAACATTTCTGCCCGTTTGTTAAATCCTTCGTTAGGAATCTTATCAGTCGTATCGTACACATTCATGCGACCTGCCGTATCTTTGAAGAATAATTCCGACGAGAGCTGAGAAGTTTTAGCATCGTAACCGTGATTGAGTAATGTTTCAATCATGGCTCGATAAGGGTACGTGTTATCACTCGATGAAACGAGTCTTTCGTTTAGACTAATGTCCACTTGCGAAAACATCGAATGCAAAAATAAATTGACGGGTCCCACTTTACTGTCTTTTGCGAGAGGGTTCCCGTCCGCTTTCAAAATTTTGACTTTCACATACAGTTGAGTCTGCGATAAATCCAAATATTCTTCTCCGCTTCCTGAAATATGAAATTCTACAGGGCTTCCAGAGGATACGCTGGAGAGTGGATGAAATTCAACCCATTGACCTTTTTCTATGACTGTTTGAGTAGGCGGCAAGGTGAACAATTCCAATTCAGACTTGGCGCATTCTGGAGAATCTTTTAAAAGAAAAGCCATCACGGATCAAAAATATCTCGTCCTTTCACCTTTCTGACTTTAGAGCGAATGATACTTCTCGGTGTTTTGCGCTTCCTTTTAAACTTTCCGTGACCAATCATCTCGTCGGCTTTTTTCACAGCTTTTCTAGCCAGAGTTTTACCCGCTTCTTTACTTCTTGTTTTCAGAAAAGTTTTCAAATTTTCACCAGACAACACATCATTGGCAACCATTGTTCCTGTTCGTAAAGCTTCTTTTCTTACGGCTTTCGCCCCGCTTTTTAAAAACGGTAAGGCACTGCGAAAAAGTTTGGCAAAAAATCCACCTATACCATATCCTTTCTGTAAAACTGTTCCTTGATAATAAGGTAATCCATTTCCAGCTTGCGCCGTATAATAATCTTCAAATTTTTTCGTACAACATGTATAAGGCACCAACATCTTGATACTGCTTATAAGGCACACACAACAAAAATGACGTTTGTTCAATAGGTATCACCTTTTTATAGAATTTGGCGTAGACGGAAATGCAGCACGAGTATCACTTTCCCTCTTTCGAAAGGTACCAACAGTCCAGAATGCAGCCGTAAATCAATTTGTATCGTCTGAAAATGTTGTCGTATAACAGGTAAGTAAAAAGGACGCGTGTAATGAACGTTGATGACTTCACCGTCTTTTCCTTCTACCTTCACAATTTTTAAGAGAGGTGCATGTATATCGCCTACGACTTGGGGCTCTACGAGATCGCAGTACACATACATGAAAGGGAAACTTGCGTTAGGATCTGCCACAAAAGGACTTTGAACCACCCCGCTGTAGACTCCTGGGTGAAAACCTAAAAGTTCAGCAATTCCCTCGTGAAGTATTACATTACAACCCTCCTTCGTTTTAATCGTCACTCTTTTCGTGACGGCATGGTAAGAAAATTCAATTTTATTTTTATGAGAAGACAAAGTCATAGCTTTTAACAAATCGGGCACAGTTTCATAACAACCAGGGGGAATTCTTCTGCCGTTTTCTTTTCCATCGCCCAAATTAAAGCCGAATAAGTTGTTAGCGGATGTCACGTTGTACCAACTATGAGGATAGATAATGTTGACGAGACCTAGTTCCCATTCTCCATTCAAATCAATAGGCGATGGTAACTGAGTTGTTAAACTGGGATGTGCGATTGTTTTCAAATATTGCATGGAGCTATCGCTGATGAGCGTCACGTAGAAAGACATCTCTGTAAGTGTTCACTAATGTAATGCTGCGTTCCTATTTATATCCGTTTTACATCGGTTACCCAATCGTTGAACTTTTCTGGATAACCTTGAAATTTAACAAAGTATTCTGTTTTGCCATTGCGCTTTCTCGTTTTGAGTACTTTTTCGACCGGATAATACCCAGAATCTGTTATTTTCTGAAGTTCTTCTTTGTAAAATGTACCTTCGATTATTTCTCCCGTCAAATCTTTTAACTGATACACGGCAGGGTTTCGCTTTATAATTTTATGAATAGTAAAAATTTCTCGGGTCCAGTTTTGCTCGTAACCTTTTTCAAAACGCATTTCGATTTGCTTATACGGACCGTGTCTCCTATTTTAAAATGGGGTCTAAGAGGATGAAAGGAAGAATTTTCGTAAAGGGTTCGCCATACTTGATCCTGGTTGTTTATGTTTACTGAGGCTGGTTCTGTTTTAATACTGCGATGCCATGTGTGATTGTAACTGTGTATCAGCTTATCGAGTACGTCGATGTAACGTTTTGTATTCATTTCAGTAAAGTACTTGTACATTTTCGTTTTAAGAGTTCGATTAAATCTCTCAACAACTGAGGCTTTGGTAAAAATTATGGGTTGTAAAAAAGTGCACATTTTCCTTTTTTAAGAAATTTTGTACAAGTCTGTTCGTGAATTCTGTACCGGCATCTGTCTGTAATGACTGGGGTTTGCGCTCCGAAAATATTTTTTTAAAGGCGTCCACAATCGTTTGAGACTTTTTATCTTTCAGGGCTATTGCAAATGCATATTTACTTAGAATATCGATACAAGTGAGAATGTACTTGTAATTGTCGTTGAAAGAGGCCAAGGATTGCATGTCTGCTAAATCAGCTTGAAACTGTTCGTTTAAACCTCCAACAATCACCCTGTTCTTAGTGAATTTATGTCTCAATGGTTTGTGTAATGTATACGAGTCCTTCGTCTGTAACCATTTCTTTATGTCTTTGTTTTTTACCCTACCTTTTAAAACACGTTGTAAAGCACTGATGCCACTAAAGCTCGCAGGTAGTTCAGGTTTCCTATATGTTTGAGTCAACGCATCCATTGCAGCAAATGTTCTGATCAAACCGAGCGTTAATAATGAAATGATTAAAAATAATTTTTCCTCTATTTATATAGCAACCAAAAATATTAACCAACCTGATAACGCATTGTTTCTTTTCTTTTTTATTTAACGAAAAAGAATATATATATATATATATATAGGGAGAGAGAGAGAGATATTTCTCAGAAAAAAAGCATTAAAAATAAAACACACACACACAAAAAAGTATACAGATAAATAATTTTTTATTAAAGTCAATATATAACAAGCACAACACTATACAAAAGATGATTTACTCTAAAAATTCATAGTATTCAAAGGTGTCTGGTGGACAAAGTATACCCCGCACCTCTCTCCAACACATCTTGCAATCGTACATCCTTTAAAAATTTAACAGTAATATACATTGCAGGTTTAATCAGTAATAAATTATCTTTAGGTTCCCATATTCTGAAATAAAACCTATCAGCAATTTCATGCACATCGAGCGTCATTGCTACCGAGTCGAATGTTTCAACTTTATGAGCCCATAGCTCTTCAGCTAACAAAGCCGCATCTTTTAAATCACCGTTGTCTTTTATACAGGCGAGCACCGAATCTCGCAGAATCTCTAAAAGATATCGTGTAGCTAAACTCACATCTAAAGAAGCGGGTAAATCCTCTTCGATATGCCTTTCGTCAAAAACCTTATAAGCATTTAAAAAGTCCATAGAACTGTAAATATTATCCAAAGTAGCTGCAGAGATAAAGTTGTGCTTATCGTTCATTTCAGTCCATTGCTGGGAAGATAAAGTAATCTGTTTACTAAAAGTCTTACCATTTTCAGATGTTTTGTTCGCAGTAAACGTAAAATTCTCAAAGTCAGCACTGTCGAACGTTATTTGATGCATAGTAGCCTTGGATAAAGCTGTTAGATCCTCGGAAGTTTGCGGTAAAGTAGTTCTGTGTATTATGAGATCAATCCATCCAGGATGAAAGGTTATGCCTTCCTTGGACGGATAGAATTTCTTTCCATACTTTGTAAATCGTCTTATGTGTACTTCTACAGCTCCTTTAAACATGCTAGGATACACAAACACCAAATCTCCTATGTGGATCATTCCGTCAGGTATTTCGTCTTCCAAAAACACCAAACTCTGAAGAAAAATAAAAGAAACAATAAGTATAAAGTTATGTTTCAGACATGTTAAAAAATGAAAGTAATTTTCATAAACAGAAATTAGGTTCTTACATTAGGCTTGTCTATCCTGCTCTTCTTGATTACGTCTTCTACACTTGCAGTATCTATTCTTTTTCGCTTGTCTTGTGATTGGATTGTTTTCATCTTTCTAAAAGTCAGGCTCACACGCACACCCGTTCTATTTTTCTGTCTCGGAATTCCATGGGTCCATGTTGGTTCGTGGGAGGGTTCATGGTTAAGAGCGTGTTTGACCTTTAATTCGATCCTTTTAGTAGCATACTTGGGTCTCTTAAACACCATAGTACGTGTTTCTCCAAAACTAAGAGAACATATGGAGTAATTTTCCTGTAAATCTGATTCATCGTCTTTATGTTTGTCCAATGCAGTCATTTCCATTCTCGTAACGATTCACGAGAACAAAGTTAAATTGCAGTCCAGTCACTTTCTCTACACCTTCTTTGAGTTCTTGAAGAAGAGGTGACCAAGGCTCGCTTTTTAACGTGAGCCCTGAAAAAGTGTAAGACACATCAGGATCCCCAAAAGCAGCAATCTTTCTGGCAATATGATAGGCTTTATTTTTTATAAAACACTTGACATTGTTCTGGCGGTTGATAAGCGATTTCCTTTTCCAGTCTATGAAAAATTTCATCTGGAGAATTAAACACGTTTTCGTGAATCATAAGATTGAGTCCGTCTGCCATTGTTACCCCATCATTAGGAATGTCGCTTGCTGCTTTTTTTACAAACATTTCCTTCCGTTGAAAAATGCATAGTACGTTTCATTTTTCTGATGATTAAAGAAAATAATCAATGGTTAAAAACGAAGAAAAAACTATTGGATTCGGAAACACTCCGAAGTTGAATGATATCGCACTAACACACACCAAATAAATACGAGCAACTGATACACACATGGTGTTGCCAAAAGTTGACAGCGAAACAATCCGAACAATCCGTGTTGCCATTCACTCCAAATATTACAAGAAATCCAGCTCAACCCTTCCGTCTAACAAAATCCCCTCCGCGATTGGCCAGCGCAGTCCGTAGCCACGCCTCCGAGCAAACAGTGACGTCAACAGATCCACTCCCCTGGAGGGGTTTCGTACCGTCATGTTGATAACGCGTTACAGCAAGCAGATGATGCAATACAAAAAACACGTGGTTACTTCGGACATAGCGATTTTCTTTTCGATAAATATTAAACACGTACATTACATTCGATAGTAAATACTTCGGTGTTGCATTAATAATAATAATTCAAACTGGTTAATTAAATACCTTTAATTAATTGTACTAAATAAAGATTGTCACGTGGTGCTATCAGCAATCCAAACCATCCAAAATTTACAAGTCCCATACCGAAACAAGTTAATTCTAAAATTCTATAACAGATGGTGGTGCTAAAATTAATTATTAATTAAATCAAATTAACTAAAATTCATTAAAAGCAACCATCCCAAAATTACGATTCGGACCAAGGATTCTGCGGAAATTTTTCTCTAAGTCCGATACCGAAACAAATTAATGCTAAAATTCAGTAATAGATGGCAGCACTAAACCAATTAATTAATAATTAAATCAAATTAATTAAAATTCATTAAAGCAACCATGCCAAAGTTACAAGTGCAGAAAAAATTTCAAAGTCCCTTAACGAAACTAGAATACATTTCAAACTTTAGCGGTAGTAACTCAAGGCCCAATAGCCTCATCGGTAAAGCTTCGGACTCCGAACCGAAAGGTCTGGGGTTCGAAACTCAATGCCGGCAAGTGAGGGAAAAAAAAAATAATAATTTTTAAAAATAAATCCAAGTCCATAAATTAGTTCTAAAATTGAGTAATAGATGGCAGCACTAATATTAATTAAATAAAATTAACTAAAATTCATAAATTAAATAAATTCATTAAATTCAGTTCCAAATTCTAAGTCCCAAGCTAAAAAGGTTAGTTCCTAAACATAACACTAGATGGCAGCACTGAAATTTCAAAAAACCCGTTGCCATTCCCTTAAAAGAAATCGGTGTTGCCACCCTGTAAAAAATACCCTCGTAACCTTTCACGAAAAGAAAACGAAACTAATAGCAGAAATCCCGTCCAGGAAGTAAACAACTCAACCAGCAGGAGTAAAACAACTCAACCACTCAACCAGCAGGAGGGAAAACAACTCAACTCAACCAGCAGGAGGAAAACAACTCAACTCCACTCGTGACGTCACTTCCGGACACGCCCCATATGACGTCATAGCCATGCGTTATCAGGGTTGGTTAATATTTTTGGTTGCTATATAAATAGAGGAAAAATTATTTTTAATCATTTCATTATTAACGCTCGGTTTGATCAGAACATTTGCTGCAATGGATGCGTTGACTCAAACATATAGGAAACCTGAACTACCTGCGAGCTTTAGTGGCATCAGTGCTTTACAACGTGTTTTAAAAGGTAGGGTAAAAAACAAAGACATAAAGAAATGGTTACAGACGAAGGACTCGTATACATTACACAAACCATTGAGACATAAATTCACTAAGAACAGGGTGATTGTTGGAGGTTTAAACGAACAGTTTCAAGCTGATTTA